>CAKAJI010000773.1:0-94670 GCA_916610255.1 Lasioglossum lativentre | reverse complement strand
CCTTATAATATAACGTAATATGCAGTGTATCATTGAAAATACCTTATAATATAACGTAATATGCAGTGTATCATTGAAAATACCTTATAATATAACGTGATATGCAGTCTATCATTGAAAATACCTTATAATATAACGTGATATGCAGTCTATCATTGAAAATACCTTATAGTATAACGTAATATGCAGTGTATCATTGAAAATACCTTATAATATAATGTAATATTTGCAGTCTACCATTGAAAATACGTGATAATATAACGTAATATGCAGTCTATCATTGAAAATGCCTTATAATACAACGTAATATGCAGTGTATCATTGAAAATGCCTTATAATATAACGTAATATGCAGTATATCATTGAAAATACCTTATAATGTTACGTAATATACAGTGTATCATTGAAAACACCTTATTATGTAACGTAATATGGAGTGTATCATTGAAAATACCTTATAATATAAGCGTAATATGCAGTGTATCATTGAAAATGCCTTATAATATAACGTAATATGCAGTGTATCATTGAAAATGCCTTATAATATTACGTAATATGCAGCGTATCATTGAAAATACCTTATAATATAATGTAATATTTGCAGTCTATCATTGAAAATACCTTATAATATTACGTAATATGCAGTCAATCATTGAAAATACGTGATAATATAACGTAATATGCAGTCTATCATTGAAAATACCTTATAATATAACGTAATATGCAGTATATCATTGAAAATACGTGATAATATAACGTAATATGCAGTCTATCATTGAAAATGCCTTATAATATAACGTAATATGCAGTATATCATTGAAAATACCTTATAATATAACGTAATATGCAGTCTATCATTGAAAAAGCCTTATAATATAACGTAATATGCAGTATGTCATTGAAAATACCTTATAATATAACGTAATATGCAGTATATCATTGAAAATACCTTATAATATAACGTAATATGCAGTCTATCATTGAGAATGCCTTATAATATAACGTAATATGCAGTATATCATTGAAAATACCTTATAATATAACGTAATATGCAGTGTATCATTGAAAATACCTTATAATATAACGTAATATGCAGTGTATCATTGAAAATACCTTATAATATAACGTGGTATGCAGTCTATCATTGAAAATACCTTATAGTATAACGTAATATGCAGTGTATCATTGAAAATACCTTATAATATAATGTAATATTTGCAGTCTACCTTTGAAAATACCTTATAATATAACGTAATATGCAGTGTATCATTGAAAATACCTTATAATGTAACGTAATAAGCAGTGTATCATTGAAAATGTCTTGTAATGTAACGTAATATGCAGAGTATCATTCAAAATACCTTATAATATAACGTAATATGCAGTCTATCATTGAAAATGCCTTATAATATAACGTAATATGCAGTATATCATTGAAAATACCTTATAATATAACGTAATATGCAGTGTATCATTGAAAATACCTTATAATATAACGTAATATGCAGTGTATCATTGAAAATACCTTATAATATAACGTGATATGCAGTCTATCATTGAAAATGCCTTATAATATAACGTGATATGCAGTCTATCATTGAAAATACCTTATAGTATAACGTAATATGCAGTGTATCATTGAAAATACCTTATAATATAATGTAATATTTGCAGTCTACCATTGAAAATACCTTATAATATAACGTAATATGCAGTGTATCATTGAAAATACCTTATAATGTAACGTAATATGCAGTCTATCATTGAAAATGCCTTATAATACAACGTAATATGCAGTGTATCATTGAAAATGCCTTATAATATAACGTAATATGCAGTATATCATTGAAAATACCTTATAATGTTACGTAATATACAGTCAATCATTGAATATACGTGATAATATAACGTAATATGCAGTCTATCATTGAAAATACCTTATAATATAACGTAATATGCAGTGTATCATTGAAAATACCTAATTATGTAACGTAATATGGAGTGTATCATTGAAAATACCTTATAATATAAGCGTAATATGCAGTGTATCATTGAAAATGCCTTATAATATAACGTAATATGCAGTGTATCATTGAAAATGCCTTATAATATTACGTAATATGCAGCGTATCATTGAAAATACCTTATAATATAATGTAATATTTGCAGTCTATCATTGAAAATACCTTATAATATTACGTAATATGCAGTCAATCATTGAAAATACGTGATAATATAACGTAATATGCAGTCTATCATTGAAAATACCTTATAATATAACGTAATATGCAGTATATCATTGAAAATACGTGATAATATAACGTAATATGCAGTCTATCATTGAAAATGCCTTATAATATAACGTAATATGCAGTATATCATTGAAAATACCTTATAATATAACGTAATATGCAGTATATCATTGAAAATACCTTATAATATAACGTAATATGCAGTCTATCATTGAGAATGCCTTATAATATAACGTAATATGCAGTATATCATTGAAAATACCTTATAATATAACGTAATATGCAGTGTATCATTGAAAATACCTTATAATATAACGTAATATGCTGTGTATCATTGAAAATACCTTATAATATAACGTGGTATGCAGTCTATCATTGAAAATACCTTATAGTATAACGTAATATGCAGTGTATCATTGAAAATACCTTATAATATAATGTAATATTTGCACTCTACCTTTGAAAATACCTTATAATATAACGTAATATGCAGTGTATCATTGAAAATACCTTATAATGTAACGTAATAAGCAGTGTATCATTGAAAATGTCTTGTAATGTAACGTAATATGCAGAGTATCATTCAAAATACCTTATAATATAACGTAATATGCAGAGTATCATTGAAAATACCTTATAATATAACGTGATAAGCAGTATATCATTGAAAATACCTTATAATGTAACGTAATATGCAGTCAATCATTGTTAATACGTGATAATATAACGTAATATGCAGTCTATCATTGAAAATGCCTTATAATATAACGTAATATGCAGTATATCATTGAAAATACGTGATAATATAACGTAATATGCAGTCTATCATTGAAAATGCCTTATAATATAACGTAATATGCAGTATATCATTGAAAATACCTTATAATATAACGTAATATGCAGTCTATCATTGAAAAAGCCTTATAATATAACGTAATATGCAGTATATCATTGAAAATACCTTATAATATAACGTAATATGCAGTATATCATTGAAAATACCTTATAATATAACGTAATATGCAGTCTATCATTGAGAATGCCTTATAATATAACGTAATATGCAGTATATCATTGAAAATACCTTATAATATAACGTAATATGCAGTGTATCATTGAAAATACCTTATAATATAACGTAATATGCAGTGTATCATTGAAAATACCTTATAATATAACCTGGTATGCAGTCTATCATTGAAAATACCTTATAGTATAACGTAATATGCAGTGTATCATTGAAAATACCTTATAATATAATGTAATATTTGCAGTCTACCTTTGAAAATACCTTATAATATAACGTAATATGCAGTGTATCATTGAAAATACCTTATAATGTAACGTAATAAGCAGTGTATCATTGAAAATGTCTTGTAATGTAACGTAATATGCAGAGTATCATTCAAAATACCTTATAATATAACGTAATATGCAGAGTATCATTGAAAATACCTTATAATATAACGTGATATGCAGTATATCATTGAAAATACCTTATAATGTAACGTAATATGCAGTCAATCATTGAAAATACGTGATAATATAACGTAATATGCAGTCTATCATTGAAAATGCCTTATAATATAACGTAATATGCAGTATATCATTGAAAATTCCTTATAATATAACGTAATATGCAGTATATCATTGAAAATTCCTTATAATATAACGTAATATGCAGTATATCATTGAAAATACCTTATAATATAACGTAATATGCAGTGTATCATTGAAAATACCTTATAATATAACGTAATATGCAGTGTACCATTGAAAATACCTTATAATATAACGTGATATGCAGTCTATCATTGAAAATACCTTATAATATAACGTGATATGCAGTCTATCATTGAAAATACCTTATAGTATAACGTAATATGCAGTGTATCATTGAAAATACCTTATAATATAACGTGATATGCAGTGTATCGTTGAAAATACCTTATAATATAATGTAATATTTGCAGTCTATCATTGAAAATGCCTTATAATATAACGTAATATGCAGTATATCATTGAAAATACCTTATAATATAACGTAATATGCAGTGTATCATTGAAAATACCTTATAATATAACGTAATATGCAGTGTATCATTGAAAATACCTTATAATATAACGTGATATGCAGTCTATCATTGAAAATACCTTATAATATAACGTGATATGCAGTATATCATTGAAAATACCTTATAATATAACGTAATATGCAGTGTATCATTGAAAATACCTTATAATATAACGTAATATGCAGTGTATCATTGAAAATACCTTATTATGTAACGTAATATGGAGTGTATCATTGAAAATACCTTATAATATAAGCGTAATATGCAGTGTATCATTGAAAATGCCTTATAATATAACGTAATATGCAGTGTATCATTGAAAATGCCTTATAATATTACGTAATATGCAGCGTATCATTGAAAATACCTTATAATATAATGTAATATTTGCAGTCTATCATTGAAAATACCTTATAATATTACGTAATATGCAGTCAATCATTGAAAATACGTGATAATATAACGTAATATGCAGTCTATCATTGAAAATACCTTATAATATAACGTAATATGCAGTATATCATTGAAAATACGTGATAATATAACGTAATATGCAGTCTATCATTGAAAATGCCTTATAATATAACGTAATATGCAGTATATCATTGAAAATACCTTATAATATAACGTAATATGCAGTATATCATTGAAAATACCTTATAATATAACGTAATATGCAGTGTATCATTGAAAATACCTTATAATATAACGTAATATGCAGTGTATCATTGAAAATACCTTATTATGTAACGTAATATGGAGTGTATCATTGAAAATACCTTATAATATAAGCGTAATATGCAGTGTATCATTGAAAATGCCTTATAATATAACGTAATATGCAGTCTATCATTGAAAATACCTTATAATATAACGTGATATGCAGTCTATCATTGAAAATACCTTATAGTATAACGTAATATGCAGTGTATCATTGAAAATGCCTTATAATATTACGTAATATGCAGCGTATCATTGAAAATACCTTATAATATAATGTAATATTTGCAGTCTATCATTGAAAATACCTTATAATATTACGTAATATGCAGTCAATCATTGAAAATACGTGATAATATAACGTAATATGCAGTCTATCATTGAAAATACCTTATAATATAACGTAATATGCAGTATATCATTGAAAATACGTGATAATATAACGTAATATGCAGTCTATCATTGAAAATGCCTTATAATATAACGTAATATGCAGTATATCATTGAAAATACCTTATAATATAACGTAATATGCAGTATATCATTGAAAATACCTTATAATATAACGTAATATGCAGTCTATCATTGAGAATGCCTTATAATATAACGTAATATGCAGTATATCATTGAAAATACCTTATAATATAACGTAATATGCAGTGTATCATTGAAAATACCTTATAATATAACGTAATATGCTGTGTATCATTGAAAATACCTTATAATATAACGTGGTATGCAGTCTATCATTGAAAATACCTTATAGTATAACGTAATATGCAGTGTATCATTGAAAATACCTTATAATATAATGTAATATTTGCACTCTACCTTTGAAAATACCTTATAATATAACGTAATATGCAGTGTATCATTGAAAATACCTTATAATGTAACGTAATAAGCAGTGTATCATTGAAAATGTCTTGTAATGTAACGTAATATGCAGAGTATCATTCAAAATACCTTATAATATAACGTAATATGCAGAGTATCATTGAAAATACCTTATAATATAACGTGATATGCAGTATATCATTGAAAATACCTTATAATGTAACGTAATATGCAGTCAATCATTGTTAATACGTGATAATATAACGTAATATGCAGTCTATCATTGAAAATGCCTTATAATATAACGTAATATGCAGTATATCATTGAAAATTCCTTATAATATAACGTAATATGCAGTCTATCATTGAAAATGCCTTATAATATAACGTAATATGCAGTATATCATTGAAAATACCTTATAATATAACGTAATATGCAGTGTATCATTGAAAATACCTTATAATATAACGTAATATGCAGTGTATCATTGAAAATACCTTATAATATAACGTGATATGCAGTCTATCATTGAAAATGCCTTATAATATAACGTAATATGCAGTATATCTTTGAAAATACCTATAATATAACGTAATATGCAGTCTATCATTGAAAATGCCTTATAATATAACGTAATATGCAGTATATCATTGTAAATACCTTATAATATAACGTAATATGCAGTGTATCATTGAAAATACCTTATAATATAACGTAATATGCAGTGTATCATTGAAAATACCTTATAATATAACGTAATATGCAGTATATCATTGAAAATACCTTATAATATAACGTAATATGCAGTGTATCATTGAAAATACCTTATAATATAACGTAATATGCAGTGTATCATTGAAAATACCTTATAATATAATGTAATATTTGCAGTCTATCATTGAAAATACCTTATAATATTACGTCATATGCAGTCAATCATTGAAAATACGTGATAATATAACGTAATATGCAGTCTATCATTGAAAATGCCTTATAATATAACGTAATATGCAGTATATCATTGAAAATACGTGATAATATAACGTAATATGCAGTCTATCATTGAAAATGCCTTATAATATAACGTAATATGCAGTATATCTTTGAAAATACCTATAATATAACGTAATATGCAGTCTATCATTGAAAATGCCTTATAATATAACGTAATATGCAGTATAACATTGTAAATACCTTATAATATAACGTAATATGCAGTGTATCATTGAAAATACCTTATAATATAACGTAATATGCAGTATATCATTGAAAATACCTTATAATATAACGTAATATGCAGTGTATCATTGAAAATACCTTATAATATAACGTAATATGCAGTCTATCATTGAAAATACCTTATAATATTACGTAATATGCAGTCAATCATTGAAAATACGTGATAATATAACGTAATATGCAGTCTATCATTGAAAATGCCTTATAATATAACGTAATATGCAGTATATCATTGAAAATACGTGATAATATAACGTAATATGCAGTCTATCATTGAAAATGCCTTATAATATAACGTAATATGCAGTATATCTTTGAAAATACCTTATAATATAACGTAATATGCAGTCTATCATTGAAAATGCCTTATAATATAACGTAATATGCAGTATATCATTGAAAATACGTGATAATATAACGTAATATGCAGTCTATCATTGAAAATACCTTATAATATAACGTGATATGCAGTCTATCATTGAAAATACCTTATAGTATAACGTAATATGCAGTGTATCATTGAAAATACCTTATAATATAACGTGATATGCAGTGTATCATTGAAAATACCTTATAATATAATGTAATATTTGCAGTCTATCATTGAAAATGCCTTATAATATAACGTAAAATGCAGTATATCATTGAAAATACCTTATAATATAACGTAATATGCAGTGTATCATTGAAAATACCTTATAATATAACGTAATATGCAGTCTATCATTGAAAATACCTTATAGTATAACGTATTATGCAGTGTATCATTGAAAATACCTTATAATATAATGTAATATTTGCAGTCTACCATTGAAAATACCTTATAATATAATGTAATATTTGCAGTCTACCTTTGAAAATACCTTATAATATAACGTAATATGCAGTGTATCATTGAAAATACCTTATAATGTAACGTAATAAGCAGTGTATCATTGAAAATACCCTATAATATAATGTAATATGCAGTGTGTCATTGAAAATACCTTATAATATAATGTAATATTTGCAGTCTATCATTGAAAATACCTTATAATATTACGTAATATGCAGTCAAACATTGAAAATACGTGATAACATAACGTAATATGCAGTCTATCATTGAAAATGCCTTATAATATAACGTAATATGCAGTATATCATTGAAAATACCTTATAATATAACGTAATATGCAGTGTATCATTGAAAATACCTTATAATATAACGTAATATGCAGTGTATCATTGAAAATACCTTATAATATAACGTGATATGCAGCCTATCATTGAAAATACCTTATAGTATAACGTAATATGCAGTGTATCATTGAAAATACCTTATAATATAATGTAATATTTGCAGTCTACCATTGAAAATACCTTATAATATAACGTAATATGCAGTATATCTTTGAAAATACCTATAATATAACGTAATATGCAGTCTATCATTGAAAATGCCTTATAATATAACGTAATATGCAGTATATCATTGTAAATACCTTATAATATAACGTAATATGCAGAGTATCATTGAAAATACCTTATAATATAACGTAATATGCAGTGTATCATTGAAAATACCTTATAATGTAACGTAATACGTGATAATATAACGTAATATGCAGTCTATCATTGAAAATGCCTTATAATATAACGTAATATGCAGTATATCATTGAAAATTCCTTATAATATAACGTAATATGCAGTCTATCATTGAAAATGCCTTATAATATAACGTAATATGCAGTATATCATTGAAAATACCTTATAATATAACGTAATATGCAGTGTATCATTGAAAATACCTTATAATATAACGTAATATGCAGTGTATCATTGAAAATACCTTATAATATAACGTGATATGCAGTCTATCATTGAAAATGCCTTATAATATAACGTAATATGCAGTATATCTTTGAAAATACCTATAATATAACGTAATATGCAGTCTATCATTGAAAATGCCTTATAATATAACGTAATATGCAGTATATCATTGTAAATACCTTATAATATAACGTAATATGCAGTGTATCATTGAAAATACCTTATAATATAACGTAATATGCAGTGTATCATTGAAAATACCTTATAATATAACGTAATATGCAGTATATCATTGAAAATACCTTATAATATAACGTAATATGCAGTGTATCATTGAAAATACCTTATAATATAACGTAATATGCAGTGTGTCATTGAAAATGCCTTATAATATAACGTAATATGCAGTATATCTTTGAAAATACCTATAATATAACGTAATATGCAGTCTATCATTGAAAATGCCTTATAATATAACGTAATATGCAGTATATCATTGTAAATACCTTATAATATAACGTAATATGCAGTGTATCATTGAAAATACCTTATAATATAACGTAATATGCAGTGTATCATTGAAAATACCTTATAATATAACGTAATATGCAGTATATCATTGAAAATACCTTATAATATAACGTAATATGCAGTGTATCATTGAAAATACCTTATAATATAACGTAATATGCAGTGTATCATTGAAAATACCTTATAATATAATGTAATATTTGCAGTCTATCATTGAAAATACCTTATAATATTACGTCATATGCAGTCAATCATTGAAAATACGTGATAATATAACGTAATATGCAGTCTATCATTGAAAATGCCTTATAATATAACGTAATATGCAGTATATCATTGAAAATACGTGATAATATAACGTAATATGCAGTGTATCATTGAAAATACCTTATAATATAACGTAATATGCAGTATATCATTGAAAATACCTTATAATATAACGTAATATGCAGTGTATCATTGAAAATACCTTATAATATAACGTAATATGCAGTGTGTCATTGAAAATGCCTTATAATATAACGTAATATGCAGTATATCTTTGAAAATACCTATAATATAACGTAATATGCAGTCTATCATTGAAAATGCCTTATAATATAACGTAATATGCAGTATATCATTGTAAATACCTTATAATATAACGTAATATGCAGTGTATCATTGAAAATACCTTATAATATAACGTAATATGCAGTATATCATTGAAAATACCTTATAATATAACGTAATATGCAGTGTATCATTGAAAATACCTTATAATATAACGTAATATGCAGTCTATCATTGAAAATACCTTATAATATTACGTAATATGCAGTCAATCATTGAAAATACGTGATAATATAACGTAATATGCAGTCTATCATTGAAAATGCCTTATAATATAACGTAATATGCAGTATATCATTGAAAATACGTGATAATATAACGTAATATGCAGTCTATCATTGAAAATGCCTTATAATATAACGTAATATGCAGTATATCTTTGAAAATACCTTATAATATAACGTAATATGCAGTCTATCATTGAAAATGCCTTATAATATAACGTAATATGCAGTATATCATTGAAAATACGTGATAATATAACGTAATATGCAGTCTATCATTGAAAATACCTTATAATATAACGTGATATGCAGTCTATCATTGAAAATACCTTATAATATAACGTAATATGCAGTGTATCATTGAAAATACCTTATAATATAACGTGATATGCAGTGTATCATTGAAAATACCTTATAATATAATGTAATATTTGCAGTCTATCATTGAAAATGCCTTATAATATAACGTAATATGCAGTATATCATTGAAAATACCTTATAATATAACGTAATATGCAGTGTATCATTGAAAATACCTTATAATATAACGTAATATGCAGTCTATCATTGAAAATACCTTATAGTATAACGTATTATGCAGTGTATCATTGAAAATACCTTATAATATAATGTAATATTTGCAGTCTACCATTGAAAATACCTTATAATATAATGTAATATTTGCAGTCTACCTTTGAAAATACCTTATAATATAACGTAATATGCAGTGTATCATTGAAAATACCTTATAATGTAACGTAATAAGCAGTGTATCATTGAAAATACCCTATAATATAATGTAATATGCAGTGTGTCATTGAAAATACCTTATAATATAATGTAATATTTGCAGTCTATCATTGAAAATACCTTATAATATTACGTAATATGCAGTCAAACATTGAAAATACGTGATAACATAACGTAATATGCAGTCTATCATTGAAAATGCCTTATAATATAACGTAATATGCAGTATATCATTGAAAATACCTTATAATATAACGTAATATGCAGTGTATCATTGAAAATACCTTATAATATAACGTAATATGCAGTGTATCATTGAAAATACCTTATAATATAACGTGATATGCAGCCTATCATTGAAAATACCTTATAGTATAACGTAATATGCAGTGTATCATTGAAAATACCTTATAATATAATGTAATATTTGCAGTCTACCATTGAAAATACCTTATAATATAACGTAATATGCAGTATATCTTTGAAAATACCTATAATATAACGTAATATGCAGTCTATCATTGAAAATGCCTTATAATATAACGTAATATGCAGTATATCATTGTAAATACCTTATAATATAACGTAATATGCAGTGTATCATTGAAAATACCTTATAATATAACGTAATATGCAGTGTATCATTGAAAATACCTTATAATGTAACGTAATATGCAGTCAATCATTGTTAATACGTGATAATATAACGTAATATGCAGTCTATCATTGAAAATGCCTTATAATATAACGTAATATGCAGTATATCATTGAAAATTCCTTATAATATAACGTAATATGCAGTCTATCATTGAAAATGCCTTATAATATAACGTAATATGCAGTATATCATTGAAAATACCTTATAATATAACGTAATATGCAGTGTATCATTGAAAATACCTTATAATATAACGTAATATGCAGTGTATCATTGAAAATACCTTATAATATAACGTGATATGCAGTCTATCATTGAAAATGCCTTATAATATAACGTAATATGCAGTATATCTTTGAAAATACCTATAATATAACGTAATATGCAGTCTATCATTGAAAATGCCTTATAATATAACGTAATATGCAGTATATCATTGTAAATACCTTATAATATAACGTAATATGCAGTGTATCATTGAAAATACCTTATAATATAACGTAATATGCAGTGTATCATTGAAAATACCTTATAATATAACGTAATATGCAGTATATCATTGAAAATACCTTATAATATAACGTAATATGCAGTGTATCATTGAAAATACCTTATAATATAACGTAATATGCAGTGTATCATTGAAAATGCCTTATAATATAACGTAATATGCAGTATATCTTTGAAAATACCTATAATATAACGTAATATGCAGTCTATCATTGAAAATGCCTTATAATATAACGTAATATGCAGTATATCATTGTAAATACCTTATAATATAACGTAATATGCAGTGTATCATTGAAAATACCTTATAATATAACGTAATATGCAGTGTATCATTGAAAATACCTTATAATATAACGTAATATGCAGTATATCATTGAAAATACCTTATAATATAACGTAATATGCAGTGTATCATTGAAAATACCTTATAATATAACGTAATATGCAGTGTATCATTGAAAATACCTTATAATATAATGTAATATTTGCAGTTTATCATTGAAAATACCTTATAATATTACGTCATATGCAGTCAATCATTGAAAATACGTGATAATATAACGTAATATGCAGTCTATCATTGAAAATGCCTTATAATATAACGTAATATGCAGTATATCATTGAAAATACGTGATAATATAACGTAATATGCAGTCTATCATTGAAAATGCCTTATAATATAACGTAATATGCAGTATATCTTTGAAAATACCTATAATATAACGTAATATGCAGTCTATCATTGAAAATGCCTTATAATATAACGTAATATGCAGTATAACATTGTAAATACCTTATAATATAACGTAATATGCAGTGTATCATTGAAAATACCTTATAATATAACGTAATATGCAGTATATCATTGAAAATACCTTATAATATAACGTAATATGCAGTGTATCATTGAAAATACCTTATAATATAACGTAATATGCAGTCTATCATTGAAAATACCTTATAATATTACGTAATATGCAGTCAATCATTGAAAATACGTGATAATATAACGTAATATGCAGTCTATCATTGAAAATGCCTTATAATATAACGTAATATGCAGTATATCATTGAAAATACGTGATAATATAACGTAATATGCAGTCTATCATTGAAAATGCCTTATAATATAACGTAATATGCAGTATATCATTGAAAATACCTTATAATATAACGTAATATGCAGTCTATCATTGAAAATGCCTTATAATATAACGTAATATGCAGTATATCATTGAAAATACGTGATAATATAACGTAATATGCAGTCTATCATTGAAAATACCTTATAATATAACGTGATATGCAGTCTATCATTGAAAATACCTTATAATATAACGTAATATGCAGTGTATCATTGAAAATACCTTATAATATAACGTGATATGCAGTGTATCATTGAAAATACCTTATAATATAATGTAATATTTGCAGTCTATCATTGAAAATGCCTTATAATATAACGTAATATGCAGTATATCATTGAAAATACCTTATAATATAACGTAATATGCAGTGTATCATTGAAAATACCTTATAATATAACGTAATATGCAGTCTATCATTGAAAATACCTTATAGTATAACGTATTATGCAGTGTATCATTGAAAATACCTTATAATATAATGTAATATTTGCAGTCTACCATTGAAAATACCTTATAATATAATGTAATATTTGCAGTCTACCTTTGAAAATACCTTATAATATAACGTAATATGCAGTGTATCATTGAAAATACCTTATAATGTAACGTAATAAGCAGTGTATCATTGAAAATACCCTATAATATAATGTAATATGCAGTGTGTCATTGAAAATACCTTATAATATAATGTAATATTTGCAGTCTATCATTGAAAATACCTTATAATATTACGTAATATGCAGTCAAACATTGAAAATACGTGATAACATAACGTAATATGCAGTCTATCATTGAAAATGCCTTATAATATAACGTAATATGCAGTATATCATTGAAAATACCTTATAATATAACGTAATATGCAGTGTATCATTGAAAATACCTTATAATATAACGTAATATGCAGTGTATCATTGAAAATACCTTATAATATAACGTGATATGCAGCCTATCATTGAAAATACCTTATAGTATAACGTAATATGCAGTGTATCATTGAAAATACCTTATAATATAATGTAATATTTGCAGTCTACCATTGAAAATACCTTATAATATAACGTAATATGCAGTATATCTTTGAAAATACCTTATAATATAATGTAATATTTGCAGTCTACCATTGAAAATACCTTATAATATAACGTAATATGCAGTATATCTTTGAAAATACCTATAATATAACGTAATATGCAGTCTATCATTGAAAATGCCTTATAATATAACGTAATATGCAGTATATCATTGTAAATACCTTATAATATAACGTAATATGCAGAGTATCATTGAAAATACCTTATAATATAACGTAATATGCAGTGTATCATTGAAAATACCTTATAATGTAACGTAATATGCAGTCAATCATTGTTAATACGTGATAATATAACGTAATATGCAGTCTATCATTGAAAATGCCTTATAATATAACGTAATATGCAGTATATCATTGAAAATTCCTTATAATATAACGTAATATGCAGTGTATCATTGAAAATACCTTATAATATAACGTAATATGCAGTGTATCATTGAAAATACCTTATAATATAACGTGATATGCAGTCTATCATTGAAAATGCCTTATAATATAACGTAATATGCAGTATATCTTTGAAAATACCTATAATATAACGTAATATGCAGTCTATCATTGAAAATGCCTTATAATATAACGTAATATGCAGTATATCATTGTAAATACCTTATAATATAACGTAATATGCAGTGTATCATTGAAAATACCTTATAATATAACGTAATATGCAGTGTATCATTGAAAATACCTTATAATATAACGTAATATGCAGTATATCTTTGAAAATACCTATAATATAACGTAATATGCAGTCTATCATTGAAAATGCCTTATAATATAACGTAATATGCAGTATATCATTGAAAATACCTTATAATATAACGTAATATGCAGTGTATCATTGAAAATACCTTCTAATATAACGTAATATGGAGTCTATCATTGAAAATACCTTATAGTATAACGTATTATGCAGTGTATCATTGAAAATACCTTATAATATAATGTAATATTTGCAGTCTACCATTGAAAATACCTTATAATATAATGTAATATTTGCAGTCTACCATTGAAAATACCTTATAATATAACGTAATATGCAGTGTATCATTGAAAATACCTTATAATATAACGTGATATGCAGCCTATCATTGAAAATACCTTATAGTATAACGTAATATGCAGTGTATCATTGAAAATACCTTATAATATAATGTAATATTTGCAGTCTACCATTGAAAATACCTTATAATATAACGTAATATGCAGTATATCTTTGAAAATACCTATAATATAACGTAATATGCAGTCTATCATTGAAAATGCCTTATAATATAACGTAATATGCAGTATATCATTGTAAATACCTTATAATATAACGTAATATGCAGAGTATCATTGAAAATACCTTATAATATAACGTAATATGCAGTGTATCATTGAAAATACCTTATAATGTAACGTAATATGCAGTCAATCATTGAAAATACGTGATAATATAACGTAATATGCAGTCTATCATTGAAAATGCCTTATAATATAACGTAATATGCAGTATATCATTGAAAATTCCTTATAATATAACGTAATATGCAGTCTATCATTGAAAATGCCTTATAATATAACGTAATATGCAGTATATCATTGAAAATACCTTATAATATAACGTAATATGCAGTGTATCATTGAAAATACCTTATAATATAACGTAATATGCAGTGTATCATTGAAAATACCTTATAATATAACGTGATATGCAGTCTATCATTGAAAATGCCTTATAATATAACGTAATATGCAGTATATCTTTGAAAATACCTATAATATAACGTAATATGCAGTCTATCATTGAAAATGCCTTATAATATAACGTAATATGCAGTATATCATTGTAAATACCTTATAATATAACGTAATATGCAGTGTATCATTGAAAATACCTTATAATATAACGTAATATGCAGTGTATCATTGAAAATACCTTATAATATAACGTAATATGCAGTATATCATTGAAAATACCTTATAATATAACGTAATATGCAGTGTATCATTGAAAATACCTTATAATATAACGTAATATGCAGTGTGTCATTGAAAATGCCTTATAATATAACGTAATATGCAGTATATCATTGAAAATACCTTATAATATAACGTAATATGCAGTCTATCATTGAAAATGCCTTATAATATAACGTAATATGCAGTATATCATTGAAAATACCTTATAATATAACGTAATATGCAGTGTATCATTGAAAATACCTTCTAATATAACGTAATATGGAGTCTATCATTGAAAATACCTTATAGTATAACGTATTATGCAGTGTATCATTGAAAATACCTTATAATATAATGTAATATTTGCAGTCTACCATTGAAAATACCTTATAATATAATGTAATATTTGCAGTCTACCATTGAAAATACCTTATAATATAACGTAATATGCAGTGTATCATTGAAAATACCTTATAATGTAACGTAATAAGCAGTGTATCATTGAAAATACCCTATAATATAATGTAATATGCAGTGTATCATTGAAAATACCTTATAATATAATGTAATATTTGCAGTCTATCATTGAAAATACCTTATAATATTACGTAATATGCAGTCAAACATTGAAAATACGTGATAATATAACGTAATATACAGTCTATCATTGAAAATGCCTTATAATATAACGTAATATGCAGTATATCATTGAAAATACGTGATAATATAACGTAATATGCAGTCTATCATTGAAAATGCCTTATAATATAACGTAATATGCAGTATATCTTTGAAAATACCTTATAATATAACGTAATATGCAGTCTATCATTGAAAATGCCTTATAATATAACGTAATATGCAGTACATCATTGAAAATACCCTATAATATAATGTAATATGCAGTCTATCATTGAAAATGCCTTATAATACAACGTAATATGCAGTATATCATTGAAAATACCTTATAATATAACGTAATATGCAGTATATCTTTGAAAATACCTTATAATATAACGTAATATGCAGTCTATCATTGAAAATGCCTTATAATATAACGTAATATGCAGTGTATCATTGAAAATACCTTATAATATAACGTAATATGCAGTGTATCATTGAAAATGCCTTATAATATTACGTAATATGCAGTGTAGCATTGAAAATACCTTATAATATAATGTAATATTTGCAGTCTATCATTGAAAATACCTTATAATATTACGTAATATGCAGTCAATCATTGAAAATACGTGATAATATAACGTAATATGCAGTCTATCATTGAAAATGCCTTATAATATAACGTAATATGCAGTCTATCATTGAAAATGCCTTATAATATAACGTAATATGCAGTATATCATTGAAAATACCTTATAATATAACGTAATATGCAGTGTATCATTGAAAATACCTTATAATATAACGTAATATGCAGTCTATCATTGAAAATGCCTTATAATATAACGTAATATGCAGTATATCATTGAAAATACCTTATAATATAACGTAATATGCAGTGTATCATTGAAAATACCTTATAATATAACGTAATATGCAGTCTATCATTGAAAATACCTTATAGTATAACGTATTATGCAGTGTATCATTGAAAATACCTTATAATATAATGTAATATTTGCAGTCTACCATTGAAAATACCTTATAATATAATGTAATATTTGCAGTCTAACTTTGAAAATACCTTATAATATAACGTAATATGCAGTGTATCATTGAAAATACCTTATAATGTAACGTAATAAGCAGTGTATCATTGAAAATACCCTATAATATAATGTAATATGCAGTGTATCATTGAAAATACCTTATAATATAATGTAATATTTGCAGTCTACCATTGAAAATACCTTATAATATAATGTAATATTTGCAGTCTACCATTGAAAATACCTTATAATATAACGTAATATGCAGTGTATCATTGAAAATACCTTATAATGTAACGTAATAAGCAGTGTATCATTGAAAATACCCTATAATATAATGTAATATGTAGTGTATCATTGAAAATACCTTATAATATAATGTAATATTTGCAGTCTATCATTGAAAATACCTTATAATATTACGTAATATGCAGTCAAACATTGAAAATACGTGATAATATAACGTAATATACAGTCTATCATTGAAAATGCCTTATAATATAACGTAATATGCAGTATATCATTGAAAATACGTGATAATATAACGTAATATGCAGTCTATCATTGAAAATGCCTTATAATATAACGTAATATGCAGTGTATCATTGAAAATACCTTATAATATAACGTAATATGCAGTGTATCATTGAAAATGCCTTATAATATTACGTAATATGCAGTGTAGCATTGAAAATACCTTATAATATAATGTAATATTTGCAGTCTATCATTGAAAATACCTTATAATATTACGTAATATGCAGTCAATCATTGAAAATACGTGATAATATAACGTAATATGCAGTCTATCATTGAAAATGCCTTATAATATAACGTAATATGCAGTCTATCATTGAAAATGCCTTATAATATAACGTAATATGCAGTATATCATTGAAAATACCTTATAATATAACGTAATATGCAGTGTATCATTGAAAATACCTTATAATATAACGTAATATGCAGTCTATCATTGAAAATGCCTTATAATATAACGTAATATGCAGTATATCATTGAAAATACCTTATAATATAACGTAATATGCAGTGTATCATTGAAAATACCTTATAATATAACGTAATATGCAGTCTATCATTGAAAATACCTTATAGTATAACGTATTATGCAGTGTATCATTGAAAATACCTTATAATATAATGTAATATTTGCAGTCTACCATTGAAAATACCTTATAATATAATGTAATATTTGCAGTCTACCTTTGAAAATACCTTATAATATAACGTAATATGCAGTGTATCATTGAAAATACCTTATAATGTAACGTAATAAGCAGTGTATCATTGAAAATACCCTATAATATAATGTAATATGCAGTGTATCATTGAAAATACCTTATAATACCTTATAATATAATGTAATATTTGCAGTCTACCATTGAAAATACCTTATAATATAATGTAATATTTACAGTCTACCATTGAAAATACCTTATAATATAACGTAATATGCAGTGTATCATTGAAAATACCTTATAATGTAACGTAATAAGCAGTGTATCATTGAAAATACCCTATAATATAATGTAATATGTAGTGTATCATTGAAAATACCTTATAATATAATGTAATATTTGCAGTCTATCATTGAAAATACCTTATAATATTACGTAATATGCAGTCAAACATTGAAAATACGTGATAATATAACGTAATATACAGTCTATCAGTGAAAATGCCTTATAATATAACGTAATATGCAGTATATCATTGAAAATACGTGATAATATAACGTAATATGCAGTCTATCATTGAAAATGCCTTATAATATAACGTAATATGCAGTATATCTTTGAAAATACCTTATAATATAACGTAATATGCAGTCTATCATTGAAAATGCCTTATAATATAACGTAATATGCAGTATATCATTGAAAATACCCTATAATATAATGTAATATGCAGTCTATCATTGAAAATGCCTTATAATACAACGTAATATGCAGTATATCATTGAAAATACCTTATAATATAACGTAATATGCAGTATATCTTTGAAAATACCTTATAATATAACGTAATATGCAGTCTATCATTGAAAATGCCTTATAATATAACGTAATATGCAGTGTATCATTGAAAATGCCTTATAATATAACGTAATATGCAGTGTATCATTGAAAATACCTTATAATATAACGTAATATGCAGTGTATCATTGAAAATGCCTTATAATATTACGTAATATGCAGTGTAGCATTGAAAATACCTTATAATATAATGTAATATTTGCAGTCTATCATTGAAAATACCTTATAATATTACGTAATATGCAGTCAATCATTGAAAATACGTGATAATATAACGTAATATGCAGTCTATCATTGAAAATGCCTTATAATATAACGTAATATGCAGTCTATCATTGAAAATGCCTTATAATATAACGTAATATGCAGTATATCATTGAAAATACCTTATAATATAACGTAATATGCAGTGTATCATTGAAAATACCTTATAATATAACGTAATATGCAGTGTATCATTGAAAATACCTTATAATATAACGTAATATGCAGTCTGTCATTGAAAATACCTTATAGTATAACGTATTATGCAGTGTATCATTGAAAATACCTTATAATATAATGTAATATTTGCAGTCTACCATTGAAAATACCTTATAATATAATGTAATATTTGCAGTCTACCTTTGAAAATACCTTATAATATAACGTAATATGCAGTGTATCATTGAAAATACCTTATAATGTAACGTAATATGCAGTGTATCATTGAAAATACCCTATAATATAATGTAATATGCAGTGTATCATTGAAAATACCTTATAATATAATGTAATATTTGCAGTCTACCATTGAAAATACCTTATAATATAATGTAATATTTGCAGTCTACCATTGAAAATACCTTATAATATAACGTAATATGCAGTGTATCATTGAAAATACCTTATAATGTAACGTAATAAGCAGTGTATCATTGAAAATACCCTATAATATAATGTAATATGCAGTGTATCATTGAAAATACCTTATAATATAATGTAATATTTGCAGTCTATCATTGAAAATACCTTATAATATTACGTAATATGCAGTCAAACATTGAAAATACGTGATAATATAACGTAATATACAGTCTATCATTGAAAATGCCTTATAATATAACGTAATATGCAGTATATCATTGAAAATACGTGATAATATAACGTAATATGCAGTCTATCATTGAAAATGCCTTATAATATAACGTAATATGCAGTATATCTTCGAAAATACCTTATAATATAACGTAATATGCAGTCTATCATTGAAAATGCCTTATAATATAACGTAATATGCAGTATATCATTGAAAATACCCTATAATATAATGTAATATGCAGTCTATCATTGAAAATGCCTTATAATACAACGTAATATGCAGTATATCATTGAAAATACCTTATAATATAACGTAATATGCAGTATATCTTTGAAAATACCTTATAATATAACGTAATATGCAGTCTATCATTGAAAATGCCTTATAATATAACGTAATATGCAGTGTATCATTGAAAATACCTTATAATATAACGTAATATGCAGTCTATCATTGAAAATGCCTTATAATATAACGTAATATGCAGTATATCATTGAAAATACCTTATAATATAACGTAATATGCAGTGTATCATTGAAAATACCTTATAATATAACGTAATATGCAGTCTATCATTGAAAATACCTTATAGTATAACGTATTATGCAGTGTATCATTGAAAATACCTTATAATATAATGTAATATTTGCAGTCTACCATTGAAAATACCTTATAATATAATGTAATATTTGCAGTCTACCTTTGAAAATACCTTATAATATAACGTAATATGCAGTGTATCATTGAAAATACCTTATAATGTAACGTAATAAGCAGTGTATCATTGAAAATACCCTATAATATAATGTAATATGCAGTGTATCATTGAAAATACCTTATAATATAATGTAATATTTGCAGTCTACCATTGAAAATACCTTATAATATAATGTAATATTTGCAGTCTACCATTGAAAATACCTTATAATATAACGTAATATGCAGTGTATCATTGAAAATACCTTATAATGTAACGTAATAAGCAGTGTATCATTGAAAATACCCTATAATATAATGTAATATGCAGTGTATCATTGAAAATACCTTATAATATAATGTAATATTTGCAGTCTATCATTGAAAATACCTTATAATATAACGTAATATGCAGTATATCTTTGAAAATACCTTATAATATAACGTAATATGCAGTCTATCATTGAAAATGCCTTATAATATAACGTAATATGCAGTGTATCATTGAAAATACCTTATAATATAACGTAATATGCAGTGTATCATTGAAAATGCCTTATAATATTACGTAATATGCAGTGTAGCATTGAAAATACCTTATAATATAATGTAATATTTGCAGTCTATCATTGAAAATACCTTATAATATTACGTAATATGCAGTCAATCATTGAAAATACGTGATAATATAACGTAATATGCAGTCTATCATTGAAAATGCCATATAATATAACGTAATATGCAGTCTATCATTGAAAATGCCTTATAATATAACGTAATATGCAGTATATCATTGAAAATACCTTATAATATAACGTAATATGCAGTGTATCATTGAAAATACCTTATAATATAACGTAATATGCAGTCTATCATTGAAAATGCCTTATAATATAACGTAATATGCAGTATATCATTGAAAATACCTTATAATATAACGTAATATGCAGTGTATCATTGAAAATACCTTATAATATAACGTAATATGCAGTCTATCATTGAAAATACCTTATAGTATAACGTATTATGCAGTGTATCATTGAAAATACCTTATAATATAATGTAATATTTGCAGTCTACCATTGAAAATACCTTATAATATAATGTAATATTTGCAGTCTACCTTTGAAAATACCTTATAATATAACGTAATATGCAGTGTATCATTGAAAATACCTTATAATGTAACGTAATAAGCAGTGTATCATTGAAAATACCCTATAATATAATGTAATATGCAGTGTATCATTGAAAATACCTTATAATATAATGTAATATTTGCAGTTTATCATTGAAAATACCTTATAATATAATGTAATATTTGCAGTCTATCATTGAAAATACCTTATAATATAACGTAATATGCAGTGTATCATTGAAAATACCTTATAATGTAACGTAATAAGCAGTGTATCATTGAAAATACCCTATAATATAATGTAATATGCAGTGTATCATTGAAAATACCTTATAATATAATGTAATATTTGCAGTCTATCATTGAAAATACCTTATAATATTACGTAATATGCAGTCAAACATTGAAAATACGTGATAATATAACGTAATATACAGTCTATCATTGAAAATGCCTTATAATATAACGTAATATGCAGTATATCATTGAAAATACGTGATAATATAACGTAATATGCAGTCTATCATTGAAAATGCCTTATAATATAACGTAATATGCAGTATATCTTTGAAAATACCTTATAATATAACGTAATATGCAGTCTATCATTGAAAATGCCTTATAATATAACGTAATATGCAGTATATCATTGAAAATACCCTATAATATAATGTAATATGCAGTCTATCATTGAAAATGCCTTATAATACAACGTAATATGCAGTATATCATTGAAAATACCTTATAATATAACGTAATATGCAGTATATCTTTGAAAATACCTTATAATATAACGTAATATGCAGTCTATCATTGAAAATGCCTTATAATATAACGTAATATGCAGTGTATCATTGAAAATGCCTTATAATATAACGTAATATGCAGTGTATCATTGAAAATACCTTATAATATAACGTAATATGCAGTGTATCATTGAAAATGCCTTATAATATTACGTAATATGCAGTGTAGCATTGAAAATACCTTATAATATAATGTAATATTTGCAGTCTATCATTGAAAATACCTTATAATATTACGTAATATGCAGTCAATCATTGAAAATACGTGATCATATAACGTAATATGCAGTCTATCATTGAAAATGCCTTATAATATAACGTAATATGCAGTCTATCATTGAAAATGCCTTATAATATAACGTAATATGCAGTATATCATTGAAAATACCTTATAATATAACGTAATATGCAGTGTATCATTGAAAATACCTTATAATATAATGTAATATTTGCAGTCTACCATTGAAAATACCTTATAATATAATGTAATATTTGCAGTCTACCTTTGAAAATACCTTATAATATAACGTAATATGCAGTGTATCATTGAAAATACCTTATAATGTAACGTAATAAGCAGTGTATCATTGAAAATACCCTATAATATAATGTAATATGCAGTGTATCATTGAAAATACCTTATAATATAATGTAATATTTGCAGTCTACCATTGAAAATACCTTATAATATAATGTAATATTTGCAGTCTACCATTGAAAATACCTTATAATATAACGTAATATGCAGTGTATCATTGAAAATACCTTATAATGTAACGTAATAAGCAGTGTATCATTGAAAATACCCTATAATATAATGTAATATGCAGTGTATCATTGAAAATACCTTATAATATAATGTAATATTTGCAGTCTATCATTGAAAATACCTTATAATATAACGTAATATGCAGTGTATCATTGAAAATACCTTATAATATAACGTAATATGCAGTCTATCATTGAAAATGCCTTATAAAATAACGTAATATGCAGTATATCATTGAAAATACGTGATAATATAACGTAATATGCAGTCTATCATTGAAAATGCCTTATAATATAACGTAATATGCAGTATATCTTTGAAAATACCTTATAATATAACGTAATATGCAGTCTATCATTGAAAATGCCTTATAATATAACGTAATATGCAGTATATCATTGAAAATACCCTATAATATAATGTAATATGCAGTCTATCATTGAAAATGCCTTATAATACAACGTAATATGCAGTATATCATTGAAAATACCTTATAATATAACGTAATATGCAGTATATCTTTGAAAATACCTTATAATATAACGTAATATGCAGTCTATCATTGAAAATGCCTTATAATATAACGTAATATGCAGTGTATCATTGAAAATACCTTATAATATAACGTAATATGCAGTGTATCATTGAAAATGCCTTATAATATTACGTAATATGCAGTGTAGCATTGAAAATACCTTATAATATAATGTAATATTTGCAGTCTATCATTGAAAATACCTTATAATATTACGTAATATGCAGTCAATCATTGAAAATACGTGATAATATAACGTAATATGCAGTCTATCATTGAAAATGCCTTATAATATAACGTAATATGCAGTCAAACATTGAAAATACGTGATAACATAACGTAATATGCAGTCTATCATTGAAAATGCCTTATAATATAACGTAATATGCAGTATATCATTGAAAATACCTTATAATATAACGTAATATGCAGTGTATCATTGAAAATACCTTATAATATAACGTAATATGCAGTCTATCATTGAAAATGCCTTATAATATAACGTAATATGCAGTATATCATTGAAAATACCTTATAATATAACGTAATATGCAGTGTATCATTGAAAATACCTTATAATATAACGTAATATGCAGCCTATCATTGAAAATACCTTATAGTATAACGTATTATGCAGTGTATCATTGAAAATACCTTATAATATAATGTAATATTTGCAGTCTACCATTGAAAATACCTTATAATATAATGTAATATTTGCAGTCTACCTTTGAAAATACCTTATAATATAACGTAATATGCAGTGTATCATTGAAAATACCTTATAATGTAACGTAATAAGCAGTGTATCATTGAAAATACCCTATAATATAATGTAATATGCAGTGTATCATTGAAAATACCTTATAATATAATGTAATATTTGCAGTCTATCATTGAAAATACCTTATAACATTACGTAATATGCAGTCAAACATTGAAAATACGTGATAACATAACGTAATATGCAGTCTATCATTGAAAATACCTTATAATATAACGTAATATGCAGTGTATCATTGAAAATACCTTATAATATAACGTGATATGCAGCCTATCATTGAAAATACCCTATAATATAATGTAATATGCAGTGTATCATTGAAAATACCTTATAATATAATGTAATATTTGCAGTCTATCATTGAAAATACCTTATAACATTACGTAATATGCAGTCAAACATTGAAAATACGTGATAACATAACGTAATATGCAGTCTATCATTGAAAATGCCTTATAATATAACGTAATATGCAGTATATCATTGAAAATACCTTATAATATAACGTAATATGCAGTGTATCATTGAAAATGCCTTATAATATAACGTAATATGCAGTATATCTTTGAAAATACCTTATAATATAACGTAATATGCAGTCTATCATTGAAAATGCCTTATAATATAACGTAATATGCAGTATATCATTGAAAATACCCTATAATATAATGTAATATGCAGTCTATCATTGAAAATGCCTTATAATACAACGTAATATGCAGTATATCATTGAAAATACCTTATAATATAACGTAATATGCAGTATATCTTTGAAAATACCTTATAATATAACGTAATATGCAGTCTATCATTGAAAATGCCTTATAATATAACGTAATATGCAGTGTATCATTGAAAATACCTTATAATATAACGTAATATGCAGTGTATCATTGAAAATACCTTATAATATAACGTAATATGCAGTCTATCATTGAAAATACCTTATAGTATAACGTATTATGCAGTGTATCATTGAAAATACCTTATAATATAATGTAATATTTGCAGTCTACCATTGAAAATACCTTATAATATAATGTAATATTTGCAGTCTACCTTTGAAAATACCTTATAATATAACGTAATATGCAGTGTATCATTGAAAATACCTTATAATGTAACGTAATAAGCAGTGTATCATTGAAAATACCCTATAATATAATGTAATATGCAGTGTATCATTGAAAATACCTTATAATATAATGTAATATTTGCAGTCTATCATTGAAAATACCTTATAACATTACGTAATATGCAGTCAAACATTGAAAATACGTGATAACATAACGTAATATGCAGTCTATCATTGAAAATGCCTTATAATATAACGTAATATGCAGTATATCATTGAAAATACCTTATAATATAACGTAATATGCAGTGTATCATTGAAAATACCTTATAATATAACGTAATATGCAGTGTATCATTGAAAATACCTTATAATATAACGTGATATGCAGCCTATCATTGAAAATACCTTATAGTATAACGTAATATGCAGTGTATCATTGAAAATACCTTATAATATAATGTAATATTTGCAGTCTACCATTGAAAATACCTTATAATATAACGTAATATGCAGTATATCTTTGAAAATACCTATAATATAACGTAATATGCAGTCTATCATTGAAAATGCCTTATAATATAACGTAATATGCAGTATATCATTGTAAATACCTTATAATATAACGTAATATGCAGTGTATCATTGAAAATACCTTATAATATAACGTAATATGCAGTGTATCATTGAAAATACCTTATAATATAACGTAATATGCAGTATATCATTGAAAATACCTTATAATATAACGTAATATGCAGTGTATCATTGAAAATACCTTATAATATAACGTAATATGCAGTGTGTCATTGAAAATACCTTCTAATATAACGTAATATGCAGTATATCATTGAAAATACCTTATAATATAACGTAATATGCAGTCTATCATTGAAAATGCCTTATAATATAACGTAATATGCAGTATATCATTGAAAATACCTTATAATATAACGTAATATGCAGTGTATCATTGAAAATACCTTCTAATATAACGTAATATGCAGTCTATCATTGAAAATACCTTATAGTATAACGTATTATGCAGTGTATCATTGAAAATACATTATAATATAATGTAATATTTGCAGTCTACCATTGAAAATACCTTATAATATAATGTAATATTTGCAGTCTACCATTGAAAATACCTTATAATGTAACGTAATAAGCAGTGTATCATTGAAAATACCCTATAATATAATGTAATATGCAGTGTATCATTGAAAATACCTTATAATATAATGTAATATTTGCAGTCTATCATTGAAAATACCTTATAATATTACGTAATATGCAGTCAAACATTGAAAATACGTGATAATATAACGTAATATACAGTCTATCATTGAAAATGCCTTATAAAATAACGTAATATGCAGTATATCATTGAAAATACGTGATAATATAACGTAATATGCAGTCTATCATTGAAAATGCCTTATAATATAACGTAATATGCAGTATATCTTTGAAAATACCTTATAATATAACGTAATATGCAGTCTATCATTGAAAATGCCTTATAATATAACGTAATATGCAGTATATCATTGAAAATACCCTATAATATAATGTAATATGCAGTCTATCATTGAAAATGCCTTATAATACAACGTAATATGCAGTATATCATTGAAAATACCTTATAATATAACGTAATATACAGTATATCTTTGAAAATACCTTATAATATAACGTAATATGCAGTCTATCATTGAAAATGCCTTATAATATAACGTAATATGCAGTGTATCATTGAAAATACCTTATAATATAACGTAATATGCAGTGTATCATTGAAAATGCCTTATAATATTACGTAATATGCAGTGTAGCATTGAAAATACCTTATAATATAATGTAATATTTGCAGTCTATCATTGAAAATACCTTATAATATTACGTAATATGCAGTCAATCATTGAAAATACGTGATAATATAACGTAATATGCAGTCTATCATTGAAAATGCCTTATAATATAACGTAATATGCAGTCAAACATTGAAAATACGTGATAACATAACGTAATATGCAGTCTATCATTGAAAATGCCTTATAATATAACGTAATATGCAGTATATCATTGAAAATACCTTATAATATAACGTAATATGCAGTGTATCATTGAAAATACCTTATAATATAACGTAATATGCAGTCTATCATTGAAAATGCCTTATAATATAACGTAATATGCAGTATATCATTGAAAATACCTTATAATATAACGTAATATGCAGTCTATCATTGAAAATACCTTATAATATAACGTAATATGCAGTCTATCATTGAAAATACCTTATAGTATAACGTATTATGCAGTGTATCATTGAAAATACCTTATAATATAATGTAATATTTGCAGTCTACCATTGAAAATACCTTATAATATAATGTAATATTTGCAGTCTACCTTTGAAAATACCTTATAATATAACGTAATATGCAGTGTATCATTGAAAATACCTTATAATGTAACGTAATATGCAGTGTATCATTGAAAATACCTTATAATATAATGTAATATGCAGTGTATCATTGAAAATACCTTATAATATAATGTAATATTTGCAGTCTATCATTGAAAATACCTTATAACATTACGTAATATGCAGTCAAACATTGAAAATACGTGATAACATAACGTAATATGCAGTCTATCATTGAAAATGCCTTATAATATAACGTAATATGCAGTATATCATTGAAAATACCTTATAATATAACGTAATATGCAGTGTATCATTGAAAATACCTTATAATATAACGTAATATGCAGTGTATCATTGAAAATACCTTATAATATAACGTGATATGCAGCCTATCATTGAAAATACCTTATAGTATAACGTAATATGCAGTGTATCATTGAAAATACCTTATAATATAATGTAATATTTGCAGTCTACCATTGAAAATACCTTATAATATAACGTAATATGCAGTATATCTTTGAAAATACCTATAATATAACGTAATATGCAGTCTATCATTGAAAATGCCTTATAATATAACGTAATATGCAGTATATCATTGTAAATACCTTATAATATAACGTAATATGCAGTGTATCATTGAAAATACCTTATAATATAACGTAATATGCAGTGTATCATTGAAAATACCTTATAATATAACGTAATATGCAGTATATCATTGAAAATACCTTATAATATAACGTAATATGCAGTGTATCATTGAAAATACCTTATAATATAACGTAATATGCAGTGTGTCATTGAAAATGCCTTATAATATAACGTAATATGCAGTATATCATTGAAAATACCTTATAATATAACGTAATATGCAGTCTATCATTGAAAATGCCTTATAATATAACGTAATATGCAGTATATCATTGAAAATACCTTATAATATAACGTAATATGCAGTGTATCATTGAAAATACCTTCTAATATAACGTAATATGCAGTCTATCATTGAAAATACCTTATAGTATAACGTATTATGCAGTGTATCATTGAAAATACCTTATAATATAATGTAATATTTGCAGTCTACCATTGAAAATACCTTATAATATAATGTAATATTTGCAGTCTACCATTGAAAATACCTTATAATATAACGTAATATGCAGTGTATCATTGAAAATACCTTATAATGTAACGTAATAAGCAGTGTATCATTGAAAATACCCTATAATATAATGTAATATGCAGTGTATCATTGAAAATACCTTATAATATAGTGTAATATTTGCAGTCTATCATTGAAAATACCTTATAATATTACGTAATATGCAGTCAAACATTGAAAATACGTGATAATATAACGTAATATGCAGTCTATCATTGAAAATGCCTTATAATATAACGTAATATGCAGTATATCATTGAAAATACCTTATAATATAACGTAATATGCAGTGTATCATTGAAAATACCTTATAATATAACGTAATATGCAGTGTATCATTGAAAATACCTTATAATATAACGTGATATGCAGCCTATCATTGAAAATACCTTATAGTATAACGTAATATGCAGTGTATCATTGAAAATACCTTATAATATAATGTAATATTTGCAGTCTACCATTGAAAATACCTTATAATATAACGTAATATGCAGTGTATCATTGAAAATACCTTATAATATAACGTAATATGCAGTGTATCATTGAAAATACCTTATAATATTACGTAATATGCAGTGTATCATTGAAAATACCTTATAATATAATGTAATATTTGCAGTCTATCATTGAAAATACCTTATAATATTACGTAATATGCAGTCAATCATTGAAAATACGTGATAATATAACGTAATATGCAGTCTATCATTGAAAATGCCTTATAATATAACGTAATATGCAGTATATCATTGAAAATACGTGATAATATAACGTAATATGCAGTCTATCATTGAAAATGCCTTATAATATAACGTAATATGCAGTATATCTTTGAAAATACCTTATAATATAACGTAATATGCAGTCTATCATTGAAAATGCCTTATAATATAACGTAATATGCAGTATATCATTGAAAATACCCTATAATATAATATAATATGCAGTCTATCATTGAAAATGCCTTACAATACAACGTAATATGCAGTATATCATTGAAAATACCTTATAATATAACGTAATATGCAGTGTATCATTGAAAATACCTTATAATATAACGTAATATGCAGTGTATCATTGAAAATGCCTTATAATATTACGTAATATGCAGTGTATCATTGAAAATACCTTATAATATAATGTAATATTTGCAGTCTATCATTGAAAATACCTTATAATATTACGTAATATGCAGTCAATCATTGAAAATACGTGATAATATAACGTAACATGCAGTCTATCATTGAAAATGCCTTATAATATAACGTAATATGCAGTCTATCATTGAAAATGCCTTATAATATAACGTAATATGCAGTATATCATTGAAAATACCTTATAATATAACGTAATATGCAGTGTATCATTGAAAATACCTTATAATATAACGTAATATGCAGTCTATCATTGAAAATACCTTATAGTATAACGTATTATGCAGTGTATCATTGAAAATACCTTATAATATAATGTAATATTTGCAGTCTACCATTGAAAATACCTTATAATATAATGTAATATTTGCAGTCTACCATTGAAAATACCTTATAATATAACGTAATATGCAGTGTATCATTGAAAATACCTTATAATGTAACGTAATAAGCAGTGTATCATTGAAAATACCCTATAATATAATGTAATATGCAGTGTATCATTGAAAATACCTTATAATATAATGTAATATTTGCAGTCTATCATTGAAAATACCTTATAATATTACGTAATATGCAGTCAAACATTGAAAATACGTGATAATATAACGTAATATGCAGTCTATCATTGAAAATGCCTTATAATATAACGTAATATGCAGTATATCATTGAAAATACCTTATAATATAACGTAATATGCAGTGTATCATTGAAAATACCTTATAATATAACGTAATATGCAGTGTATCATTGAAAATACCTTATAATATAACGTGATATGCAGCCTATCATTGAAAATACCTTATAGTATAACGTAATATGCAGTGTATCATTGAAAATACCTTATAATATAATGTAATATTTGCAGTCTACCATTGAAAATACCTTATAATATAACGTAATATGCAGTGTATCATTGAAAATACCTTATAATATAACGTAATATGCAGTGTATCATTGAAAATACCTTATAATATTACGTAATATGCAGTGTATCATTGAAAATACCTTATAATATAATGTAATATTTGCAGTCTATCATTGAAAATACCTTATAATATTACGTAATATGCAGTCAATCATTGAAAATACGTGATAATATAACGTAATATGCAGTCTATCATTGAAAATGCCTTATAATATAACGTAATATGCAGTATATCATTGAAAATACGTGATAATATAACGTAATATGCAGTCTATCATTGAAAATGCCTTATAATATAACGTAATATGCAGTATATCTTTGAAAATACCTTATAATATAACGTAATATGCAGTCTATCATTGAAAATGCCTTATAATATAACGTAATATGCAGTATATCATTGAAAATACCCTATAATATAATATAATATGCAGTCTATCATTGAAAATGCCTTATAATACAACGTAATATGCAGTATATCATTGAAAATACCTTATAATATAACGTAATATGCAGTGTATCATTGAAAATACCTTATAATATAACGTAATATGCAGTGTATCATTGAAAATGCCTTATAATATTACGTAATATGCAGTGTATCATTGAAAATACCTTATAATATAATGTAATATTTGCAGTCTATCATTGAAAATACCTTATAATATTACGTAATATGCAGTCAATCATTGAAAATACGTGATAATATAACGTAACATGCAGTCTATCATTGAAAATGCCTTATAATATAACGTAATATGCAGTCTATCATTGAAAATGCCTTATAATATAACGTAATATGCAGTATATCATTGAAAATACCTTATAATATAACGTAATATGCAGTGTATCATTGAAAATACCTTATAATATAACGTAATATGCAGTCTATCATTGAAAATACCTTATAGTATAACGTATTATGCAGTGTATCATTGAAAATACCTTATAATATAATGTAATATTTGCAGTCTACCATTGAAAATACCTTATAATATAATGTAATATTTGCAGTCTACCATTGAAAATACCTTATAATATAACGTAATATGCAGTGTATCATTGAAAATACCTTATAATGTAACGTAATAAGCAGTGTATCATTGAAAATACCCTATAATATAATGTAATATGCAGTGTATCATTGAAAATACCTTATAATATAATGTAATATTTGCAGTCTATCATTGAAAATACCTTATAATATTACGTAATATGCAGTCAAACATTGAAAATACGTGATAATATAACGTAATATGCAGTCTATCATTGAAAATGCCTTATAATATAACGTAATATGCAGTATATCATTGAAAATACCTTATAATATAACGTAATATGCAGTGTATCATTGAAAATACCTTATAATATAACGTAATATGCAGTGTATCATTGAAAATACCTTATAATATAACGTGATATGCAGCCTATCATTGAAAATACCTTATAGTATAACGTAATATGCAGTGTATCATTGAAAATACCTTATAATATAATGTAATATTTGCAGTCTACCATTGAAAATACCTTATAATATAACGTAATATGCAGTGTATCATTGAAAATACCTTATAATATAACGTAATATGCAGTGTATCATTGAAAATACCTTATAATATTACGTAATATGCAGTGTATCATTGAAAATACCTTATAATATAATGTAATATTTGCAGTCTATCATTGAAAATACCTTATAATATTACGTAATATGCAGTCAAACATTGAAAATACGTGATAATATAACGTAATATGCAGTCTATCATTGAAAATGCCTTATAATATAACGTAATATGCAGTATATCATTGAAAATACCTTATAATATAACGTAATATGCAGTGTATCATTGAAAATACCTTATAATATAACGTAATATGCAGTGTATCATTGAAAATACCTTATAATATAACGTGATATGCAGCCTATCATTGAAAATACCTTATAGTATAACGTAATATGCAGTGTATCATTGAAAATACCTTATAATATAATGTAATATTTGCAGTCTACCATTGAAAATACCTTATAATATAACGTAATATGCAGTCAATCATTGAAAATACGTGATAATATAACGTAATATGCAGTCTATCATTGAAAATGCCTTATAATATAACGTAATATGCAGTATATCATTGAAAATACGTGATAATATAACGTAATATGCAGTCTATCATTGAAAATGCCTTATAATATAACGTAATATGCAGTATATCTTTGAAAATACCTTATAATATAACGTGATATGCAGCCTATCATTGAAAATACCTTATAGTATAACGTAATATGCAGTGTATCATTGAAAATACCTTATAATATAATGTAATATTTGCAGTCTACCATTGAAAATACCTTATAATATAACGTAATATGCAGTGTATCATTGAAAATACCTTATAATATAATGTAATATTTGCAGTCTACCATTGAAAATACCTTATAATGTAACGTAATAAGCAGTGTATCATTGAAAAAATTGGGTAATGTATCGTAATATGCAGAGTATCATTGAAAATACCCTATAATATAATGTAATATGCAGTGTATCATTGAAAATACCTTATAATATAATGTAATATTTGCAGTCTATCATTGAAAATACCTTATAATATTACGTAATATGCAGTCAATCATTGAAAATACGTGATAATATAATGTAATATGCAGTCTATCATTGAAAATGCCTTATAATATAACGTAATATGCAGTATATCATTGAAAATACGTGATAATATAACGTAATATGCAGTCTATCATTGAAAATGCCTTATAATATAACGTAATATGCAGTATATCTTTGAAAATACCCTATAATATAATGTAATATGCAGTCTATCATTGAAAATGCCTTATAATATAACGTAATATGCAGTATATCATTGAAAATACCCTATAATATAATATAATATGCAGTCTATCATTGAAAATGCCTTATAATACAACGTAATATGCAGTATATCATTGAAAATACCTTATAATATAACGTAATATGCAGTGTATCATTGAAAATACCTTATAATATAACGTAATATGCAGTGTATCATTGAAAATGCCTTATAATATTACGTAATATGCAGTGTATCATTGAAAATACCTTATAATATAATGTAATATTTGCAGTCTATCATTGAAAATACCTTATAATATTACGTAATATGCAGTCAATCATTGAAAATACGTGATAATATAACGTAATATGCAGTCTATCATTGAAAATGCCTTATAATATAACGTAATATGCAGTCTATCATTGAAAATGCCTTATAATATAACGTAATATGCAGTATATCATTGAAAATACCTTATAATATAACGTAATATGCAGTGTATCATTGAAAATACCTTATAATATAACGTAATATGCAGTCTATCATTGAAAATACCTTATAGTATAATGTATTATGCAGTGTATCATTGAAAATACCTTATAATATAATGTAATATTTGCAGTCTACCATTGAAAATACCTTATAATATAATGTAATATTTGCAGTCTACCATTGAAAATACCTTATAATATAACGTAATATGCAGTCAAACATTGAAAATACGTGATAATATAACGTAATATGCAGTCTATCATTGAAAATGCCTTATAATATAACGTAATATGCAGTATATCATTGAAAATACCTTATAATATAACGTAATATGCAGTGTATCATTGAAAATACCTTATAATGTAACGTAATATGCAGTGTATCACTGAAAATACCTTATAATATAACGTGATATGCAGCCTATCATTGAAAATACCTTATAGTATAACGTAATATGCAGTGTATCATTGAAAATACCTTATAATATAATGTAATATTTGCAGTCTACCATTGAAAATACCTTATAATATAACGTAATATGCAGTGTATCATTGAAAATACCTTATAATATAATGTAATATTTGCAGTCTACCATTGAAAATACCTTATAATGTAACGTAATAAGCAGTGTATCATTGAAAAAATTGGGTAATGTATCGTAATATGCAGAGTATCATTGAAAATACCCTATAATATAATGTAATATGCAGTGTATCATTGAAAATACCTTATAATATAATGTAATATTTGCAGTCTATCATTGAAAATACCTTATAATATAACGTAATATGCAGTATATCATTGAAAATACGTGATAATATAACGTAATATGCAGTCTATCATTGAAAATGCCTTATAATATAACGTAATATGCAGTATATCTTTGAAAATACCCTATAATATAATGTAATATGCAGTCTATCATTGAAAATGCCTTATAATATAACGTAATATGCAGTATATCATTGAAAATACCCTATAATATAATATAATATGCAGTCTATCATTGAAAATGCCTTATAATACAACGTAATATGCAGTATATCATTGAAAATACCTTATAATATAACGTAATATGCAGTGTATCATTGAAAATACCTTATAATATAACGTAATATGCAGTGTATCATTGAAAATGCCTTATAATATTACGTAATATGCAGTGTATCATTGAAAATACCTTATAATATAATGTAATATTTGCAGTCTATCATTGAAAATACCTTATAATATTACGTAATATGCAGTCAATCATTGAAAATACGTGATAATATAACGTAATATGCAGTCTATCATTGAAAATGCCTTATAATATAACGTAATATGCAGTCTATCATTGAAAATGCCTTATAATATAACGTAATATGCAGTATATCATTGAAAATACCTTATAATATAACGTAATATGCAGTGTATCATTGAAAATACCTTATAATATAACGTAATATGCAGTCTATCATTGAAAATACCTTATAGTATAATGTATTATGCAGTGTATCATTGAAAATACCTTATAATATAATGTAATATTTGCAGTCTACCATTGAAAATACCTTATAATATAATGTAATATTTGCAGTCTACCATTGAAAATACCTTATAATATAACGTAATATGCAGTCAAACATTGAAAATACGTGATAATATAACGTAATATGCAGTCTATCATTGAAAATGCCTTATAATATAACGTAATATGCAGTATATCATTGAAAATACCTTATAATATAACGTAATATGCAGTGTATCATTGAAAATACCTTATAATGTAACGTAATATGCAGTGTATCACTGAAAATACCTTATAATATAACGTGATATGCAGCCTATCATTGAAAATACCTTATAGTATAACGTAATATGCAGTGTATCATTGAAAATACCTTATAATATAATGTAATATTTGCAGTCTACCATTGAAAATACCTTATAATATAACGTAATATGCAGTGTATCATTGAAAATACCTTATAATATAATGTAATATTTGCAGTCTACCATTGAAAATACCTTATAATGTAACGTAATAAGCAGTGTATCATTGAAAAAATTGGGTAATGTATCGTAATATGCAGAGTATCATTGAAAATACCCTATAATATAATGTAATATGCAGTGTATCATTGAAAATACCTTATAATATAATGTAATATTTGCAGTCTATCATTGAAAATACCTTATAATATTACGTAATATGCAGTCAATCATTGAAAATACGTGATAATATAACGTAATATGCAGTCTATCATTGAAAATGCCTTATAATATAACGTAATATGCAGTATATCATTGAAAATACGTGATAATATAACGTAATATGCAGTCTATCATTGAAAATGCCTTATAATATAACGTAATATGCAGTATATCATTGAAAATACCCTATAATATAATGTAATATGCAGTCTATCATTGAAAATGCCTTATAATACAACGTAATATGCAGTATATCATTGAAAATACCTTATAATATAACGTAAATGCAGTATATCTTTGAAAATACCTTATAATATAACGTAATATGCAGTATATCATTGAAAATACCTTATAATATAACGTAATATGCAGTCTATCATTGAAAATGCCTTATAATATAACGTAATATGCAGTATATCATTGAAAATACCTTATAATATAACGTAATATGCAGTGTATCATTGAAAATACCTTATAATATAACGTAATATGCAGTCTATCATTGAAAATACCTTATAGTATAACGTATTATGCAGTGTATCATTGAAAATACCTTATAATATAATGTAATATTTGCAGTCTACCATTGAAAATACCTTATAATATAATGTAATATTTGCAGTCTACCATTGAAAATACCTTATAATATAACGTAATATGCAGTGTATCATTGAAAATACCTTATAATGTAACGTAATAAGCAGTGTATCATTGAAAATACCTTATAATATAACGTAATATGCAGTGTATCATTGAAAATACCTTATAATGTAACGTAATATGCAGTGTATCACTGAAAATACCTTATAATATAACGTGATATGCAGCCTATCATTGAAAATACCTTATAGTATAACGTAATATGCAGTGTATCATTGAAAATACCTTATAATATAATGTAATATTTGCAGTCTACCATTGAAAATACCTTATAATATAACGTAATATGCAGTGTATCATTGAAAATACCTTATAATATAATGTAATATTTGCAGTCTACCATTGAAAATACCTTATAATGTAACGTAATAAGCAGTGTATCATTGAAAAAATTGGGTAATGTATCGTAATATGCTGAGTATCATTGAAAATACCCTATAATATAATGTAATATGCAGTGTATCATTGAAAATACCTTATAATATAATGTAATATTTGCAGTATATCATTGAAAATACCTTATAATATAACGTAATATGCAGTATATCTTTGAAAATACCTTATAATATAACGTAATATGCAGTGTATCATTGATAATACCTTATAATATAATGTAATATTTGCAGTCTACCATTGAAAATACCTTATAATATAATGTAATATTTGCAGTCTACCATTGAAAATACCTTATAATATAACGTAATATGCAGTGTATCATTGAAAATACCTTATAATGTAACGTAATAAGCAGTGTATCATTGAAAATACCCTATAATATAATGTAATATGCAGTGTATCATTGAAAATACCTTATAATATAATGTAATATTTGCAGTCTATCATTGAAAATACCTTATAATATTACGTAATATGCAGTCAAACATTGAAAATACGTGATAATATAACGTAATATGCAGTCTATCATTGAAAATGCCTTATAATATAACGTAATATGCAGTATATCATTGAAAATAACTTATAATATAACGTAATATGCAGTGTATCATTGAAAATACCTTATAATATAACGTAATATGCAGTGTATCATTGAAAATACCTTATAATATAACGTGATATGCAGCCTATCATTGAAAATACCTTATAGTATAACGTAATATGCAGTGTATCATTGAAAATACCTTATAATATAATGTAATATTTGCAGTCTACCATTGAAAATACCTTATAATATAACGTAATATGCAGTGTATCATTGAAAATACCTTATAATATAATGTAATATTTGCAGTCTACCATTGAAAATACCTTATAATGTAACGTAATAAGCAGTGTATCATTGAAAAAATTGTGTAATGTAACGTAATATGCAGAGTATCATTGTTAATACCCTATAATATAATGTAATATGCAGTGTATCATTGAAAATACCTTATAATATACTGTAATATTTGCAGTCTATCATTGAAAATACCTTATAATATAATGTAATATTTGCAGTCTATCATTGAAAATACCTTATAATATAATGTAATATTTGCAGTCTAACATTGAAACTACCTTATAATATAACGTAATATGCAGTGTATCATTGAAAATACCTTATAATGTAACGTAATATGCAGTGTATCATTGAAAATGTCTTGTAATGTAACGTAATATGCAGAGTATCATTCAAAATACCTTATAATATAACGTAATATGCAGAGTATCATTGAAAATACCTTATAATATAACGTGATATGCAGTATATCATTGAAAATGCCTTATAATATAATGTAATATTTGCAGTCTATCATTGAAAATACCTTATAATATTACGTAATATGCAGTCAATCATTGAAAATACGTGATAATATAACGTAATATGCAGTCTATCATTGAAAATGCCTTATAATATAACGTAATATGCAGTTTATCATTGAAAATACCTTATAATATAACGTAATATGCAGTGTATCATTGAAAATGCCTTATAATATAACGTAATATGCAGTGTATCATTGAAAATACCTTATAATAAAACGTGATATGCAGTCTATCATTGAAAATACCTTATAGTATGACGTAATATGCAGTGTATCATTGAAAATACTATATAGTATAATGTAAAATTTGCAGTGTATCATTGAAAATACCTTATAATATAATGTAATATTTGCAGTCTATCATTGAAAATACCTTATAATATTACGTAATATGCAGTCCATCATTGAAAATACGTGATAATATAACGTAATATGCAGTGTATCATTGAAAATACGTGATAATATAACGTAATATGCCGTGTATCATTGAAAATACCTTATAATATAATGTAATATTTGCAGTCTATCATTGAAAATACCTTATAATATAACGTAACATGCTGTGTATCATTGAAAATGCCTTATAATATAACGTAATATGCAGTGTATCATTGAAAATACCTTATAATATAAAGTGATATGCAGTCTATCATTGGAAATACCTTATAATATATGGTAATTTGTTGTGTATCATTGAAAATACCTTATAATATAACGTAATATGCAGAGTATCATTGAAAATACCTTATAATATAACGTAATATGCAGTCTATCATTGAAAATACCTTATAATGTAACGTAATATGCAGTGTATCATTGAAAATGTCTTGTAATGTAACGTAATATGCAGAGTATCATTCAAAATACCTTATGATATAACGTAATATGCAGTCTATCATTGAAAATACCTTATAATATTACGTAATATGCAGTCAAACATTGAAAATACGTGATAATATAACGTAATATGCAGTCTATCATTGAAAATGCCTTATAACATAACGTAATATGCAGTATATCATTGAAAATACCTTATAATATAACGTAATATGCAGTGTATCATTGAAAATACCTTATAATATAACGTAATATGCAGTGTATCATTGAAAATACCTTATAATATAACGTAATATGCAGCCTATCATTGAAAATACCTTATAATAAAACGTGATATGCAGTCTATCATTGAAAATACCTTATAGTATGACGTAATATGCAGTGTATCATTGAAAATACTATATAGTATAATGTAAAATTTGCAGTGTATCATTGAAAATACCTTATAATATAATGTAATATTTGCAGTCTATCATTGAAAATACCTTATAATATTACGTAATATGCAGTCCATCATTGAAAATACGTGATAATATAACGTAATATGCAGTGTATCATTGAAAATACGTGATAATATAACGTAATATGCAGTGTATCATTGAAAATACCTTATAATATAATGTAATATTTGCAGTCTATCATTGAAAATACCTTATAATATAACGTAACATGCTGTGTATCATTGAAAATACCTTATAATATAACGTAATATGCAGTGTATCATTGAAAATACCTTATAATATAAAGTGATATGCAGTCTATCATTGAAAATACCTTATAATATATGGTAATTTGTTGTGTATCATTGAAAATACCTTATAATATAACGTAATATGCAGAGTATCATTGAAAATACCTTATAATATAACGTAATATGCAGTGTATCATTGAAAATACCTTATAATATAACGTGATATGCAGTGTATCATTGAAAATACCTTATAATATTTGGTAATTCGTTGTGTATCATTGAAAATACCTTATAATATTACGTAATATGCAGTCAATCATTGAAAATACGTGATAATATAACGTAATATGCAGTCTATCATTGAATATACCTTATAATGTAACGTAATATGCAGTGTATCATTGAAAATGTCTTGTAATGTAACGTAATATGCAGAGTATCATTCAAAATACCTTATGATATAACGTAATATGCAGTCTATCATTGAAAATACCTTATAATATTACGTAATATGCAGTCAAACATTGAAAATACGTGATAATATAACGTAATATGCAGTCTATCATTGAAAATGCCTTATAATATAACGTAATATGCAGTATATCATTGAAAATACCTTATAATATAACGTAATATGCAGTGTATCATTGAAAATACCTTATAATATAACGTAATATGCAGTGTATCATTGAAAATACCTTATAATATAACGTGATATGCAGCCTATCATTGAAAATACCTTATAGTATAACGTAATATGCAATGTATCATTGAAAATACCTTATAATATAACGTAATATGCAGTGTATCATTGAAAATACCTTATAATATAACGTGATATGCAGCCTATCATTGAAAATACCTTATAGTATAACGTAATATGCAGTGTATCATAGAAAATACCTTATAATATAATGTAATATTTGCAGTCTACCATTGAAAATACCTTATAATATAACGTAATATGCAGTGTATCATTAAAAATACCTTATAATATAATGTAATATTTGCAGTCTATCATTGAAACTACCTTATAATATAACGTAATATGCAGTGTATCATTGAAAATACCTTATAATGTAACGTAATATGCAGTGTATCATTGAAAATGTCTTGTAATGTAACGTAATATGCAGAGTATCATTCAAAATACCTTATGATATTACGTTATATGCAGAGTATCATTGAAAATACCTTATAATATAACGTGATATGCAGTATATCATTGAAAATACCTTATAATGTAACGTAATAAGCAGTGTATCATTGAAAATACCTTATAATATAACGTAATATGCAGTGTATCATTGAAAATACCTTATAATAAATCGTAATTTGTTGTGTATCATTGAAAATACCTTATAATATAACGTAATATGCAGTGTATCATTGAAAATACCTTATAATGTAACGTAATATGCAGTGTATCATTGAAAATGTCTAGTAATGTAACGTAATATGCAGAGTATCATTCAAAATACCTTATAATATAACGTAATATGCAGAGTATCATTGAAAATACCTTATAATATAACGTGATATGCAGTATATCATTGAAAATTCCTTATAATGTAATGTAATAAGCAGTGTATCATTGAAAATATCTTGTAATGTAACGTAATATGCAGAGTATTATTGAAAATGCCTTATAATATAACGTAATATGCAGTGTATCATTGAAAATACCTTATAATATAACGTAATATGCAGTGTATCATTGAAAATACCTTATAATGTAACGTAATAAGCAGTGTATCATTGAAAATATCTTGTAATGTAACGTAATATGCAGAGTATCATTCAAAATACCTTATAATATAACGTAATATGCAGAGTATCATTGAAAATACCTTATAATATAACGTAATATGCAGTGTATCATTGAAAATACCTTATAATATAACGTAATATGCAGTGTATCATTGAAAATGCCTTATAATATAACGTAATATGCAGTATATCATTGAAAATACCTTATAATATAACGTAATATGCAGTCTATCATTGAAAATGCCTTATAATATAACGTAATATGCAGTATATCATTGAAAATACCTTATAATATAACGTAATATGCAGTGTATCATTGAAAATACCTTATAATATAACGTAATATGCAGTCTATCATTGAAAATACCTTATAATATAATGTAATATTTGCAGTCTACCATTGAAAATACCTTATAATATAACGTAATATGCAGTGTATCATTGAAAATACCTTATAATATAACGTGATATGCAGTGTATCATTGAAAATACCTTATAATATTTGGTAATTCGTTGTGTATCATTGAAAATACCTTATAATATTACGTAATATGCAGTCAATCATTGAAAATACGTGATAATATAACGTAATATGCAGTCTATCATTGAAAATACCTTATAATGTAACGTAATATGCAGTGTATCATTGAAAATACATTATAATGTAACGTAATATGCAGTGTATCATTGAAAATGTCTTGTAATGTAACGTAATATGCAGAGTATCATTCAAAATACCTTATGATATTACGTAATATGCAGAGTATCATTGAAAATACCTTATAATATAACGTGATATGCAGTATATCATTGAAAATACCTTATAATGTAACGTAATAAGCAGTGTATCATTGAAAATACCTTATAATATAACGTAATATGCAGTGTATCATTGAAAATACCTTATAATATAACGTAATATGCAGTGTATCATTGAAAATACCTTATAATGTAACGTAATATGCAGTGTATCATTGAAAATGTCTTGTAATGTAACGTAATATGCAGAGTATCATTCAAAATACCTTATAATATAACGTAATATGCAGAGTATCATTGAAAATACCTTATAATATAACGTGATATGCAGTATATCATTGAAAATACCTTATAATGTAATGTAATAAGCAGTGTATCATTGAAAATATCTTGTAATGTAACGTAATATGCAGAGTATTATTGAAAATGCCTTATAATATAACGTAATATGCAGTGTATCATTGAAAATACCTTATAATATAACGTAATATGCAGTGTATCATTGAAAATACCTTATAATGTAACGTAATAAGCAGTGTATCATTGAAAATATCTTGTAATGTAACGTAATATGCAGAGTATCATTCAAAATACCTTATAATATAACGTAATATGCAGAGTATCATTGAAAATACCTTAGAATATAACGTAATATGCAGTGTATCATTGAAAATACCTTATAATGTAACGTAATAAGCAGTGTATCATTGAAAATATCTTGTAATGTAACGTAATATGCAGAGTATCATTCAAAATACCTTATAATATAACGTAATATGCAGAGTATCATTGAAAATACCATATAATATAACGTGATATGCAGTATATCATTGAAAATACCTTATAATGTAATGTAATAAGCAGTGTATCATTGAAAATATCTTGTAATGTATCGTAATATGCAGAGTATTATTGAAAATGCCTTATAATATAACGTAATATGCAGTGTATCATTGAAAATATCATATAATATATTGTAATATGCAGTCTATCATTGAAAATATCTTATAATATAACGTAATATGCAATGTATCATGGAAAATACCTTATAATATAACGTAATATGCAGTCTATCATTGAAAATGCCTTATAATATAACGTAATATTCAGTATATCATTGAAAATACCTTATAATATAACGTAATATGCAGTCTATCATTGAAAATGCCTTATAATATAACGTAATATGCAGTATATCATTGAAAATACCTTATAATATAACGTAATATGCAGTGTATCATTGAAAATACCTTATAATATAACGTAATATGCAGTGTATCATTGAAAATACCTTATAATATAACGTGATATGCAGCCTATCATTGAAAATACCTTATAGTATAACGTAATATGCAGTGTATCATTGAAAATACCTTATAATATAATGTAATATTTGCAGTCTACCATTGAAAATACCTTATAATATAACGTAATATGCAGTGCATCATTGAAAATACCTTATAATATAATGTAATATTTGCAGTCTACCATTGAAAATACCTTATAATATAACGTAATATGCAGTGTATCATTGAAAATACATTATAATGTAACGTAATAAGCAGTGTATCATTCAAAATGTCTTGTAATGTAACGTAATATGCAGAGTATCATTCAAAATACCTTATAATATAACGTAATATGCAGTGGATCATTGAAAATACCCTATAATATAATGTAATATGCAGTGTATCGTTGAAAATACCTTATAATATAATGTAATATTTGCAGTCTATCATTGAAAATACCTTATAATGTTACGTAATATACAGTCAATCATTGAAAATACGTGATAATATAACGTAATATGCAGTCTTTCATTGAAAATGCCTTATAATATAACGTAATATGCAGTATATCATTGAAAATACCTTATAATATAACGTAATATGCAGTCTATCATTGAAAATGCCTTATAATAAAACGTAATATGCAGTATATCATTGAAAATACCTTATAATATAACGTAATATGCAGTGTATCATTGAAAATACCTTATAATATAACGTGATATGCAGTCTATCATTGAAAATACCTTATAGTATGACGTAATATGCAGTGTATCATTGAAAATACTATATAGTATAATGTAAAATTTGCAGTGTATCATTGAAAATACCTTATAATATAATGTAATATTTGCAGTCTATCATTGAAAATACCTTATAATATTACGTAATATGCAGTCCATCATTGAAAATACGTGATAATATAACGTAATATGCAGTGTATCATTGAAAATACGTGATAATATAACGTAATATGCAGTGTATCATTGAAAATACCTTATAATATAATGTAATATTTGCAGTCTATCATTGAAAATACCTTATAATATAACGTAACATGCTGTGTATCATTGAAAATGCCTTATAATATAACGTAATATGCAGTGTATCATTGAAAATACCTTATAATATAAAGTGATATGCAGTCTATCATTGGAAATACCTTATAATATATGGTAATTTGTTGTGTATCATTGAAAATACCTTATAATATAACGTAATATGCAGAGTATCATTGAAAATACCTTATAATATAACGTAATATGCAGTCTATCATTGAAAATACCTTATAATGTAACGTAATATGCAGTGTATCATTGAAAATGTCTTGTAATGTAACGTAATATGCAGAGTATCATTCAAAATACCTTATGATATAACGTAATATGCAGTCTATCATTGAAAATACCTTATAATATTACGTAATATGCAGTCAAACATTGAAAATACGTGATAATATAACGTAATATGCAGTCTATCATTGAAAATGCCTTATAATATAACGTAATATGCAGTATATCATTGAAAATACCTTATAATATAACGTAATATGCAGTGTATCATTGAAAATACCTTATAATATAACGTAATATGCAGTGTATCATTGAAAATACCTTATAATATAACGTAATATGCAGCCTATCATTGAAAATACCTTATAATAAAACGTGATATGCAGTCTATCATTGAAAATACCTTATAGTATGACGTAATATGCAGTGTATCATTGAAAATACTATATAGTATAATGTAAAATTTGCAGTGTATCATTGAAAATACCTTATAATATAATGTAATATTTGCAGTCTATCATTGAAAATACCTTATAATATTACGTAATATGCAGTCCATCATTGAAAATACGTGATAATATAACGTAATATGCAGTGTATCATTGAAAATACGTGATAATATAACGTAATATGCAGTGTATCATTGAAAATACCTTATAATATAATGTAATATTTGCAGTCTATCATTGAAAATACCTTATAATATAACGTAACATGCTGTGTATCATTGAAAATGCCTTATAATATAACGTAATATGCAGTGTATCATTGAAAATACCTTATAATATAAAGTGATATGCAGTCTATCATTGAAAATACCTTATAATATATGGTAATTTGTTGTGTATCATTGAAAATACCTTATAATATAACGTAATATGCAGAGTATCATTGAAAATACCTTATAATATAACGTAATATGCAGTGTATCATTGAAAATACCTTATAATATAACGTGATATGCAGTGTATCATTGAAAATACCTTATAATATTTGGTAATTCGTTGTGTATCATTGAAAATACCTTATAATATTACGTAATATGCAGTCAATCATTGAAAATACGTGATAATATAACGTAATATGCAGTCTATCATTGAATATACCTTATAATGTAACGTAATATGCAGTGTATCATTGAAAATGTCTTGTAATGTAACGTAATATGCAGAGTATCATTCAAAATACCTTATGATATAACGTAATATGCAGTCTATCATTGAAAATACCTTATAATATTACGTAATATGCAGTCAAACATTGAAAATACGTGATAATATAACGTAATATGCAGTCTATCATTGAAAATGCCTTATAATATAACGTAATATGCAGTATATCATTGAAAATACCTTATAATATAACGTAATATGCAGTGTATCATTGAAAATACCTTATAATATAACGTAATATGCAGTGTATCATTGAAAATACCTTATAATATAACGTGATATGCAGCCTATCATTGAAAATACCTTATAGTATAACGTAATATGCAATGTATCATTGAAAATACCTTATAATATAACGTAATATGCAGTGTATCATTGAAAATACCTTATAATATAACGTGATATGCAGCCTATCATTGAAAATACCTTATAGTATAACGTAATATGCAGTGTATCATAGAAAATACCTTATAATATAATGTAATATTTGCAGTCTACCATTGAAAATACCTTATAATATAACGTAATATGCAGTGTATCATTAAAAATACCTTATAATATAATGTAATATTTGCAGTCTATCATTGAAACTACCTTATAATATAACGTAATATGCAGTGTATCATTGAAAATACCTTATAATGTAACGTAATATGCAGTGTATCATTGAAAATGTCTTGTAATGTAACGTAATATGCAGAGTATCATTCAAAATACCTTATGATATTACGTAATATGCAGAGTATCATTGAAAATACCTTATAATATAACGTGATATGCAGTATATCATTGAAAATACCTTATAATGTAACGTAATAAGCAGTGTATCATTGAAAATACCTTATAATATAACGTAATATGCAGTGTATCATTGAAAATACCTTATAATAAATCGTAATTTGTTGTGTATCATTGAAAATACCTTATAATATAACGTAATATGCAGTGTATCATTGAAAATACCTTATAATGTAACGTAATATGCAGTGTATCATTGAAAATGTCTAGTAATGTAACGTAATATGCAGAGTATCATTCAAAATACCTTATAATATAACGTAATATGCAGAGTATCATTGAAAATACCTTATAATATAACGTGATATGCAGTATATCATTGAAAATTCCTTATAATGTAATGTAATAAGCAGTGTATCATTGAAAATATCTTGTAATGTAACGTAATATGCAGAGTATTATTGAAAATGCCTTATAATATAACGTAATATGCAGTGTATCATTGAAAATACCTTATAATATAACGTAATATGCAGTGTATCATTGAAAATACCTTATAATGTAACGTAATAAGCAGTGTATCATTGAAAATATCTTGTAATGTAACGTAATATGCAGAGTATCATTCAAAATACCTTATAATATAACGTAATATGCAGAGTATCATTGAAAATACCTTATAATATAACGTAATATGCAGTGTATCATTGAAAATACCTTATAATATAACGTAATATGCAGTGTGTCATTGAAAATGCCTTATAATATAACGTAATATGCAGTATATCATTGAAAATACCTTATAATATAACGTAATATGCAGTCTATCATTGAAAATGCCTTATAATATAACGTAATATGCAGTATATCATTGAAAATACCTTATAATATAACGTAATATGCAGTGTATCATTGAAAATACCTTCTAATATAACGTAATATGCAGTCTATCATTGAAAATACCTTATAATATAATGTAATATTTGCAGTCTACCATTGAAAATACCTTATAATATAACGTAATATGCAGTGTATCATTGAAAATACCTTATAATATAACGTGATATGCAGTGTATCATTGAAAATACCTTATAATATTTGGTAATTCGTTGTGTATCATTGAAAATACCTTATAATATTACGTAATATGCAGTCAATCATTGAAAATACGTGATAATATAACGTAATATGCAGTCTATCATTGAAAATACCTTATAATGTAACGTAATATGCAGTGTATCATTGAAAATACATTATAATGTAACGTAATATGCAGTGTATCATTGAAAATGTCTTGTAATGTAACGTAATATGCAGAGTATCATTCAAAATACCTTATGATATTACGTAATATGCAGAGTATCATTGAAAATACCTTATAATATAACGTGATATGCAGTATATCATTGAAAATACCTTATAATGTAACGTAATAAGCAGTGTATCATTGAAAATACCTTATAATATAACGTAATATGCAGTGTATCATTGAAAATACCTTATAATATAACGTAATATGCAGTGTATCATTGAAAATACCTTATAATGTAACGTAATATGCAGTGTATCATTGAAAATGTCTTGTAATGTAACGTAATATGCAGAGTATCATTCAAAATACCTTATAATATAACGTAATATGCAGAGTATCATTGAAAATACCTTATAATATAACGTGATATGCAGTATATCATTGAAAATTCCTTATAATGTAATGTAATAAGCAGTGTATCATTGAAAATATCTTGTAATGTAACGTAATATGCAGAGTATTATTGAAAATGCCTTATAATATAACGTAATATGCAGTGTATCATTGAAAATACCTTATAATATAACGTAATATGCAGTGTATCATTGAAAATACCTTATAATGTAACGTAATAAGCAGTGTATCATTGAAAATATCTTGTAATGTAACGTAATATGCAGAGTATCATTCAAAATACCTTATAATATAACGTAATATGCAGAGTATCATTGAAAATACCTTATAATATAACGTAATATGCAGTGTATCATTGAAAATACCTTATAATGTAACGTAATAAGCAGTGTATCATTGAAAATATCTTGTAATGTAACGTAATATGCAGAGTATCATTCAAAATACCTTATAATATAACGTAATATGCAGAGTATCATTGAAAATACCATATAATATAACGTGATATGCAGTATATCATTGAAAATACCTTATAATGTAATGTAATAAGCAGTGTATCATTGAAAATATCTTGTAATGTATCGTAATATGCAGAGTATTATTGAAAATGCCTTATAATATAACGTAATATGCAGTGTATCATTGAAAATATCATATAATATATTGTAATATGCAGTCTATCATTGAAAATATCTTATAATATAACGTAATATGCAATGTATCATGGAAAATACCTTATAATATAACGTAATATGCAGTCTATCATTGAAAATGCCTTATAATATAACGTAATATTCAGTATATCATTGAAAATACCTTATAATATAACGTAATATGCAGTCTATCATTGAAAATGCCTTATAATATAACGTAATATGCAGTATATCATTGAAAATACCTTATAATATAACGTAATATGCAGTGTATCATTGAAAATACCGTATAATATAACGTAATATGCAGTGTATCATTGAAAATACCTTATAATATAACGTGATATGCAGCCTATCATTGAAAATACCTTATAGTATAACGTAATATGCAGTGTATCATTGAAAATACCTTATAATATAATGTAATATTTGCAGTCTACCATTGAAAATACCTTATAATATAACGTAATATGCAGTGCATCATTGAAAATACCTTATAATATAATGTAATATTTGCAGTCTACCATTGAAAATACCTTATAATATAACGTAATATGCAGTGTATCATTGAAAATACATTATAATGTAACGTAATAAGCAGTGTATCATTCAAAATGTCTTGTAATGTAACGTAATATGCAGAGTATCATTCAAAATACCTTATAATATAACGTAATATGCAGTGGATCATTGAAAATACCCTATAATATAATGTAATATGCAGTGTATCGTTGAAAATACCTTATAATATAATGTAATATTTGCAGTCTATCATTGAAAATGCCTTATAATATAACGTAATATGCAGTATATCATTGAAAATACCTTATAATATAACGTAATATGCAGTGTATCATTGAAAATACCTTATAATATAACGTAATATGCTGTGTATCATTGAAAATACCTTATAATATAACGTGATATGCAGTCTATCATTGAAAATACCTTATAATATAACGTGATATGCAGTCTATCATTGAAAATACCTTATAGTATAACGTAATATGCAGTGTATCATTGAAAATACCTTATAATATAATGTAATATTTGCAGTCTACCATTGAAAATACGTGATAATATAACGTAATATGCAGTCTATCATTGAAAATGCCTTATAATACAACGTAATATGCAGTGTATCATTGAAAATGCCTTATAATATAACGTAATATGCAGTATATCATTGAAAATACCTTATAATGTTACGTAATATACAGTCAATCATTGAAAATACGTGATAATATAACGTAATATGCAGTCTTTCATTGAAAATGCCTTATAATATAACGTAATATGCAGTATATCATTGAAAATACCTTATAATATAACGTAATATGCAGTCTATCATTGAAAATGCCTTATAATAAAACGTAATATGCAGTATATCATTGAAAATACCTTATAATATAACGTAATATGCAGTGTATCATTGAAAATACCTTATAATATAACGTGATATGCAGTCTATCATTGAAAATACCTTATAGTATAACGTAATATGCAGTGTATCATTGAAAATACCTTATAATATAATGTAATATTTGCAGTCTACCATTGAAAATACGTGATAATATAATGTAATATGCAGTCTATCATTGAAAATGCCTTATAATACAACGTAATATGCAATGTATCATTGAAAATGCCTTATAATATAACGTAATATGCAGTATATCATTGAAAATACCTTATAATATAACGTAATATGCAGTGTATCATTGAAAATACCTTATAATATAATGTAATATTTGCAGTCTACCATTGAAAATACCTTATAATATAACGTAATATGCAGTGTATCACTGAAAATACCTTATAATGTAACGTAATAAGCAGTGTATCATTCAAAATGTCTTGTAATGTAACGTAATGTGCAGAGTATCATTCAAAATACCTTATAATATAACGTAATATGCAGTGGATCATTGAAAATACCCTATAATATAATGTAATATGCAGTGTATCGTTGAAAATACCTTATAATATAATGTAATATTTGCAGTCTATCATTGAAAATACCTTATAATATTACGTAATATGCAATCAATCATTGAAAATACGTGATAATATAACGTAATATGCAGTGTATCATTGAAAATACCTTATAATATAATGTAATATTTGCAGTCTATCATTGAAAATACCTTATAATATAACGTAATATGCAGAGTATCATTGAAAATACCTTATAATATAACGTGATATGCAGTATATCATTGAAAATACCTTATAATGTAACGTAATAAGCAATGTATCATTGAAAATACCTTATAATATAACGTAATATGCAGTGTATCATTGAAAATACCTTATAATATATGGTAATTTGTTGTGTATCATTGAAAATACCTTATAATATAACGTAATATGCAGAGTATCATTGAAAATACCTTATAATATAACGTAATATGCAGTGTATCATTGAAAATACCTTATAATGTAACGTAATAAGCAGTGTATCATTGAAAATATCTTGTAATGTAACGTAATATGCAGAGTATCATTCAAAATACCTTATAATATAACGTAATATGCAGAGTATCATTGAAAATACCATATAATATTACGTGATATGCAGTATATCATTGAAAATACCTTATAATGAAATGTAATAAGCAGTGTATCATTGAAAATATCTTGTAATGTAACGTAATATGCAGAGTATTATTGAAAATGCCTTATAATATAACGTAATATGCAGTGTATCATTGAAAATATCATATAATATATTGTAATATGCAGTCTATCATTGAAAATATCTTATAATATAACGTAATATGCAATGTATCATGGAAAATACCTTATAATATAACGTAATATGCAGTCTATCATTGAAAATGCCTTATAATATAACGTAATATGCAGTATATCATTGAAAATACCTTATAATATAACGTAATATGCAGTCTATCATTGAAAATGCCTTATAATATAACGTAATATGCAGTATATCATTGAAAATACCTTATAATATAACGTAATATGCAGTGTATCATTGAAAATACCGTATAATATAACGTAATATGCAGTGTATCATTGAAAATACCTTATAATATAACGTGATATGCAGCCTATCATTGAAAATACCTTATAGTATAACGTAATATGCAGTGTATCATTGAAAATACCTTATAATATAATGTAATATTTGCAGTCTACCATTGAAAATACCTTATAATATAACGTAATATGCAGTGCATCATTGAAAATACCTTATAATATAATGTAATATTTGAAAGTCTACCATTGAAAATACCTTATAATATAACGTAATATGCAGTGTATCATTGAAAATACCTTATAATGTAACGTAATAAGCAGTGTATCATTCAAAATGTCTTGTAATGTAACGTAATATGCAGAGTATCATTCAAAATACCTTATAATATAATGTAATATGCAGTGGATCATTGAAAATACCCTATAATATAATGTAATATGCAGTGTATCATTGAAAATACCTTATAATATAACGTAATATGCAGTGTATCATTGAAAATACCTTATAATATAACGTAATATGCAGTGTATCATTGAAAATACCTTATAATATAACGTGATATGCAGTCTATCATTGAAAATACCTTATAATATAACGTGACATGCAGTCTATCATTGAAAATACCTTATAGTATAACGTAATATGCAGTGTATCATTGAAAATACCTTATAATATAATGTAATATTTGCAGTCTACCATTGAAAATACGTGATAATATAACGTAATATGCAGTCTATCATTGAAAATGCCTTATAATACAACGTAATATGCAGTGTATCATTGAAAATGCCTTATAATATAACGTAATATGCAGTATATCATTGAAAATACCTTATAATGTTACGTAATATACAGTCAATCATTGAAAATACGTGATAATATAACGTAATATGCAGTCTATCATTGAAAATGCCTTATAATATAACGTAATATGCAGTATATCATTGAAAATACCTTATAATATAACGTAATATGCAGTCTATCATTGAAAATGCCTTATAATATAACGTAATATGCAGTATATCATTGAAAATACCTTATAATATAACGTAATATGCAGTGTATCATTGAAAATACCTTATAATATAACGTGATATGCAGTCTATCATTGAAAATACCTTATAGTATAACGTAATATGCAGTGTATCATTGAAAATACCTTATAATATAATGTAATATTTGCAGTCTACCATTGAAAATACGTGATAATATAATGTAATATGGAGTCTATCATTGAAAATGCCTTATAATACAACGTAATATGCAGTGTATCATTGAAAATGCCTTATAATATAACGTAATATGCAGTATATCATTAAAAATACCTTATAATATAACGTAATATGCAGTGTATCATTGAAAATACCTTATAATATAATGTAATATTTGCAGTCTACCTTTGAAAATACCTTATAATATAACGTAATATGCAGTGTATCATTAAAAATACCTTATAATATAATGTAATATTTGCAGTCTATCATTGAAACTACCTTATAATATAACGTAATATGCAGTGTATCATTGAAAATACCTTATAATGTAACGTAATATGCAGTGTATCATTGAAAATGTCTTGTAATGTAACGTAATATGCAGAGTATCATTCAAAATACCTTATAATATAACGTAATATGCAGTGTATCATTGAAAATACCTTATAATGTAACGTAATAAGCAGTGTATCATTCAAAATGTCTTGTAATGTAACGTAATGTGCAGAGTATCATTCAAAATACCTTATAATATAACGTAATATGCAGTGGATCATTGAAAATACCCTATAATATAATGTAATATGCAGTGTATCGTTGAAAATACCTTATAATATAATGTAATATTTGCAGTCTATCATTGAAAATGCCTTATAATATAACGTAATATGCAGTATATCATTGAAAATACCTTATAATATAACGTAATATGCAGTGTATCATTGAAAATAGCTTATAATATAACGTAATATGCAGTGTATCATTGAAAATACCTTATAATATAACGTGATATGCAGTCTATCATTGAAAAAACCTTATAATATAACGTGATATGCAGTCTATCATTGAAAATACCTTATAGTATAACGTAATATGCAGTGTATCATTGAAAATACCTTATAATATAATGTAATATTTGCAGTCTACCATTGAAAATACCTTATAATATAACGTAATATGCAGTGTATCATTGAAAATACCTTATAATATAATGTAATATTTGCAGTCTACCATTGAAAATACCTTATAATATAATGTAATATGCAGTCTATCATTGAAAATACCTTATAATATAACGTGATATGCAGTCTATCATTGAAAATACCTTATAGTATAACGTAATATGCAGTGTATCATTGAAAATACCTTATAATATAATGTAATATTTGCAGTCTACCATTGAAAATACGTGATAATATAACGTAATATGCAGTCTATCATTGAAAATGCCTTATAATACAACGTAATATGCAGTGTATCATTGAAAATGCCTTATAATATAACGTAATATGCAGTATATCATTGAAAATACCTTATAATGTTACGTAATATACAGTCAATCATTGAAAATACGTGATAATATAACGTAATATGCAGTCTATCATTGAAAATGCCTTATAATATAACGTAATATGCAGTATATCATTGAAAATACCTTATAATATAACGTAATATGCAGTCTATCATTGAAAATGCCTTATAATAAAACGTAATATGCAGTGTATCATTGAAAATACCTTATAATATAACGTAATATGCAGTGTATCATTGAAAATACCTTATAATATAACGTTATATGCAGTCTATCATTGAAAATACCTTATAGTATAACGTAATATGCAGTGTATCATTGAAAATACCTTATAATATAATGTAATATTTGCAGTCTACCATTGAAAATACCTTATAATATAACGTAATATGCAGTGCATCATTGAAAATACCTTATAATATAATGTAATATTTGCAGTCTACCATTGAAAATACCTTATAATATAACGTAATATGCAGTGTATCATTGAAAATACCTTATAATGTAACGTAATAAGCAGTATATCATTAAAAATACCTTATAATATAACGTAATATGCAGTATATCATTGAAAATACCTTATAATATAACGTAATATGCAGTCTATCATTGAAAATGCCTTATAATAAAACGTAATATGCAGTATATCATTGAAAATACCTTATAATATAACGTAATATGCAGTGTATCATTGAAAATACCTTATAATATAACGTGATATGCAGTCTATCATTGAAAATACCTTATAGTATAACGTAATATGCAGTGTATCATTGAAAATACCTTATAATATAATGTAATATTTGCAGTCTACCATTGAAAATACGTGATAATATAATGTAATATGCAGTCTATCATTGAAAATGCCTTATAATACAACGTAATATGCAATGTATCATTGAAAATGCCTTATAATATAACGTAATATGCAGTATATCATTGAAAATACCTTATAATATAACGTAATATGCAGTGTATCATTGAAAATACCTTATAATATAATGTAATATTTGCAGTCTACCATTGAAAATACCTTATAATATAACGTAATATGCAGTGTATCACTGAAAATACCTTATAATGTAACGTAATAAGCAGTGTATCATTCAAAATGTCTTGTAATGTAACGTAATGTGCAGAGTATCATTCAAAATACCTTATAATATAACGTAATATGCAGTGGATCATTGAAAATACCCTATAATATAATGTAATATGCAGTGTATCGTTGAAAATACCTTATAATATAATGTAATATTTGCAGTCTATCATTGAAAATACCTTATAATATTACGTAATATGCAGTCAATCATTGAAAATACGTGATAATATAACGTAATATGCAGTGTATCATTGAAAATACCTTATAATATAATGTAATATTTGCAGTCTACCATTGAAAATACCTTATAATATAACGTAATATGCAGAGTATCATTGAAAATACCTTATAATATAACGTGATATGCAGTATATCATTGAAAATACCTTATAATGTAACGTAATAAGCAATGTATCATTGAAAATACCTTATAATATAACGTAATATGCAGTGTATCATTGAAAATACCTTATAATATATGGTAATTTGTTGTGTATCATTGAAAATACCTTATAATATAACGTAATATGCAGAGTATCATTGAAAATACCTTATAATATAACGTAATATGCAGTGTATCATTGAAAATACCTTATAATGTAACGTAATAAGCAGTGTATCATTGAAAATATCTTGTAATGTAACGTAATATGCAGAGTATCATTCAAAATACCTTATAATATAACGTAATATGCAGAGTATCATTGAAAATACCATATAATATTACGTGATATGCAGTATATCATTGAAAATACCTTATAATGAAATGTAATAAGCAGTGTATCATTGAAAATATCTTGTAATGTATCGTAATATGCAGAGTATTATTGAAAATGCCTTATAATATAACGTAATATGCAGTGTATCATTGAAAATATCATATAATATATTGTAATATGCAGTCTATCATTGAAAATATCTTATAATATAACGTAATATGCAATGTATCATGGAAAATACCTTATAATATAACGTAATATGCAGTCTATCATTGAAAATGCCTTATAATATAACGTAATATGCAGTATATCATTGAAAATACCTTATAATATAACGTAATATGCAGTCTATCATTGAAAATGCCTTATAATATAACGTAATATGCAGTATATCATTGAAAATACCTTATAATATAACGTAATATGCAGTGTATCATTGAAAATACCGTATAATATAACGTAATATGCAGTGTATCATTGAAAATACCTTATAATATAACGTGATATGCAGCCTATCATTGAAAATACCTTATAGTATAACGTAATATGCAGTGTATCATTGAAAATACCTTATAATATAATGTAATATTTGCAGTCTACCATTGAAAATACCTTATAATATAACGTAATATGCAGTGCATCATTGAAAATACCTTATAATATAATGTAATATTTGAAAGTCTACCATTGAAAATACCTTATAATATAACGTAATATGCAGTGTATCATTGAAAATACCTTATAATGTAACGTAATAAGCAGTGTATCATTCAAAATGTCTTGTAATGTAACGTAATATGCAGAGTATCATTCAAAATACCTTATAATATAATGTAATATGCAGTGGATCATTGAAAATACCCTATAATATAATGTAATATGCAGTGTATCATTGAAAATACCTTATAATATAACGTAATATGCAGTGTATCATTGAAAATACCTTATAATATAACGTAATATGCAGTGTATCATTGAAAATACCTTATAATATAACGTGATATGCAGTCTATCATTGAAAATACCTTATAATATAACGTGACATGCAGTCTATCATTGAAAATACCTTATAGTATAACGTAATATGCAGTGTATCATTGAAAATACCTTATAATATAATGTAATATTTGCAGTCTACCATTGAAAATACGTGATAATATAACGTAATATGCAGTCTATCATTGAAAATGCCTTATAATACAACGTAATATGCAGTGTATCATTGAAAATGCCTTATAATATAACGTAATATGCAGTATATCATTGAAAATACCTTATAATGTTACGTAATATACAGTCAATCATTGAAAATACGTGATAATATAACGTAATATGCAGTCTATCATTGAAAATGCCTTATAATATAACGTAATATGCAGTATATCATTGAAAATACCTTATAATATAACGTAATATGCAGTCTATCATTGAAAATGCCTTATAATAAAACGTAATATGCAGTATATCATTGAAAATACCTTATAATATAACGTAATATGCAGTGTATCATTGAAAATACCTTATAATATAACGTGATATGCAGTCTATCATTGAAAATACCTTATAGTATAACGTAATATGCAGTGTATCATTGAAAATACCTTATAATATAATGTAATATTTGCAGTCTACCATTGAAAATACGTGATAATATAATGTAATATGGAGTCTATCATTGAAAATGCCTTATAATACAACGTAATATGCAGTGTATCATTGAAAATGCCTTATAATATAACGTAATATGCAGTATATCATTAAAAATACCTTATAATATAACGTAATATGCAGTGTATCATTGAAAATACCTTATAATATAATGTAATATTTGCAGTCTACCATTGAAAATACCTTATAATATAACGTAATATGCAGTGTATCATTAAAAATACCTTATAATATAATGTAATATTTGCAGTCTATCATTGAAACTACCTTATAATATAACGTAATATGCAGTGTATCATTGAAAATACCTTATAATGTAACGTAATATGCAGTGTATCATTGAAAATGTCTTGTAATGTAACGTAATATGCAGAGTATCATTCAAAATACCTTATAATATAACGTAATATGCAGTGTATCATTGAAAATACCTTATAATGTAACGTAATAAGCAGTGTATCATTCAAAATGTCTTGTAATGTAACGTAATGTGCAGAGTATCATTCAAAATACCTTATAATATAACGTAATATGCAGTGGATCATTGAAAATACCCTATAATATAATGTAATATGCAGTGTATCGTTGAAAATACCTTATAATATAATGTAATATTTGCAGTCTATCATTGAAAATGCCTTATAATATAACGTAATATGCAGTATATCATTGAAAATACCTTATAATATAACGTAATATGCAGTGTATCATTGAAAATAGCTTATAATATAACGTAATATGCAGTGTATCATTGAAAATACCTTATAATATAACGTGATATGCAGTCTATCATTGAAAAAACCTTATAATATAACGTGATATGCAGTCTATCATTGAAAATACCTTATAGTATAACGTAATATGCAGTGTATCATTGAAAATACCTTATAATATAATGTAATATTTGCAGTCTACCATTGAAAATACCTTATAATATAACGTAATATGCAGTGTATCATTGAAAATACCTTATAATATAATGTAATATTTGCAGTCTACCATTGAAAATACCTTATAATATAATGTAATATGCAGTCTATCATTGAAAATACCTTATAATATAACGTGATATGCAGTCTATCATTGAAAATACCTTATAGTATAACGTAATATGCAGTGTATCATTGAAAATACCTTATAATATAATGTAATATTTGCAGTCTACCATTGAAAATACGTGATAATATAACGTAATATGCAGTCTATCATTGAAAATGCCTTATAATACAACGTAATATGCAGTGTATCATTGAAAATGCCTTATAATATAACGTAATATGCAGTATATCATTGAAAATACCTTATAATGTTACGTAATATACAGTCAATCATTGAAAATACGTGATAATATAACGTAATATGCAGTCTATCATTGAAAATGCCTTATAATATAACGTAATATGCAGTATATCATTGAAAATACCTTATAATATAACGTAATATGCAGTCTATCATTGAAAATGCCTTATAATAAAACGTAATATGCAGTGTATCATTGAAAATACCTTATAATATAACGTAATATGCAGTGTATCATTGAAAATACCTTATAATATAACGTTATATGCAGTCTATCATTGAAAATACCTTATAGTATAACGTAATATGCAGTGTATCATTGAAAATACCTTATAATATAATGTAATATTTGCAGTCTACCATTGAAAATACCTTATAATATAACGTAATATGCAGTGCATCATTGAAAATACCTTATAATATAATGTAATATTTGCAGTCTACCATTGAAAATACCTTATAATATAACGTAATATGCAGTGTATCATTGAAAATACCTTATAATGTAACGTAATAAGCAGTGTATCATTCAAAATGTCTTGTAATGTAACGTAATATGCAGAGTATCATTCAAAATACCTTATAATATAACGTAATATGCAGTGGATCATTGAAAATACCCTACAATATAATGTAATATGCAGTGTATCGTTGAAAATACCTTATAATATAATGTAATATTTGAAGTCTATCATTGAAAATGCCTTATAATATAACGTAATATGCAGTATATCATTGAAAATACCTTATAATATAACGTAATATGCAGTGTATCATTGAAAATACCTTATAATATAACGTAATATGCAGTGTATCATTGAAAATACCTTATAATATAACGTGATATGCAGTCTATCATTGAAAATACCTTATAATATAACGTGATATGCAGTCTATCATTGAAAATACCTTATAATATAAAGTGATATGCAGTCTATCATTGAAAATACCTTATAGTATAACGTAATATGCAGTGTATCATTGAAAATACCTTATAATATAATGTAATATTTGCAGTCTACCATTGAAAATACGTGATAATATAATGTAATATGCAGTCTATCATTGAAAATGCCTTATAATACAACGTAATATGCAGTGTATCATTGAAAATGCCTTATAATATAACGTAATATGCAGTATATCATTGAAAATACCTTATAATATAACGTAATATGCAGTGTATCATTGAAAATACCTTATAATATAATGTAATATTTGCAGTCTACCATTGAAAATACCTTATAATATAACGTAATATGCAGTGTATCACTGAAAATACCTTATAATGTAACGTAATAAGCAGTGTATCATTCAAAATGTCTTGTAATGTAACGTAATGTGCAGAGTATCATTCAAAATACCTTATAATATAACGTAATATGCAGTGGATCATTGAAAATACCCTATAATATAATGTAATATGCAGTGTATCGTTGAAAATACCTTATAATATAATGTAATATTTGCAGTCTATCATTGAAAATGCCTTATAATATAACGTAATATGCAGTATATCATTGAAAATACCTTATAATATAACGTAATATGCAGTGTATCATTGAAAATACCTTATAATATAACGTAATATGCAGTATATCATTGAAAATACCTTATAATGTAACGTAATAAGCAGTGTATCATTGAAAATACCTTATAATATAACGTAATATGCAGTGTATCATTGAAAATACCTTATAATATAACGTTATATGCAGTCTATCATTGAAAATACCTTATAATATAACGTGATATGCAGTCTATCATTGAAATACCTTATAATATAACGTAATATGCAGTATATCATTGAAAATACCTTATAATATAACGTAATATGCAGTGTATCATTGAAAATACCTATAATATAACGTAATATGCAGTGTATCATTGAAAATACCTGTATAATGTAACGTAATAAGCAGTGTATAATTCAAAATGTCTTGTAATGTAACCGTAATATGCAGAGTATCATTCAAAATACCTTATAATATAACGTAATATGCAGTGGATCATTGAAAATACCTATAATATAATGTAATATGCAGTGTATCGTTGAAAATACCTTATAATATAATGTAATATTTGCAGTCTACCATTGAAAATACCTTATAATATAACGTAATATGCAGGTGTATCATTGAAAATACCTTATATGTAACGTAATAAGCAGTGTATCATTCAAAATGTCTTGTAATGTAACGTAATATGCAGAGTATCATTCAAAATACCTTATAATATAACGTAATATGCAGTGGATGCATTGAAAATACCCTACCAATATAATGTAATATGCAGTGTATCATTGAAAATACCTTATAATATAATGTAATATTTGAAGTCTATCATTGAAAATGCCTTATAATATAACGTAATATGCAGTATATCATTGAAAATACCTTATAATATAACGTAATATGCAGTGTATCATTGAAAATACCTTATAATATAACGTAATATGCAGTGTATCATTGAAAATACCTTATAATATAACGTGATATGCAGTCTATCATTGAAAATACCTTATAATATAACGTGATATGCAGTCTATCATTGAAAATACCTTATAATATAAAGTGATATGCAGTCTATCATTGAAAATACCTTATAGTATAACGTAATATGCAGTGTATCATTGAAAATACCTTATAATATAATGTAATATTTGCAGTCTACCATTGAAAATACGTGATAATATAATGTAATATGCAGTCTATCATTGAAAATGCCTTATAATACAACGTAATATGCAGTGTATCATTGAAAATGCCTTATAATATAACGTAATATGCAGTATATCATTGAAAATACCTTATAATATAACGTAATATGCAGTGTATCATTGAAAATACCTTATAATATAATGTAATATTTGCAGTCTACCATTGAAAATACCTTATAATATAACGTAATATGCAGTGTATCACTGAAAATACCTTATAATGTAACGTAATAAGCAGTGTATCATTCAAAATGTCTTGTAATGTAACGTAATGTGCAGAGTATCATTCAAAATACCTTATAATATAACGTAATATGCAGTGGATCATTGAAAATACCCTATAATATAATGTAATATGCAGTGTATCGTTGAAAATACCTTATAATATAATGTAATATTTGCAGTCTATCATTGAAAATGCCTTATAATATAACGTAATATGCAGTATATCATTGAAAATACCTTATAATATAACGTAATATGCAGTGTATCATTGAAAATACCTTATAATATAACGTAATATGCAGTATATCATTGAAAATACCTTATAATGTAACGTAATAAGCAGTGTATCATTGAAAATACCTTATAATATAACGTAATATGCAGTGTATCATTGAAAATACCTTATAATATAACGTTATATGCAGTCTATCATTGAAAATACCTTATAATATAACGTGATATGCAGTCTATCATTGAAAATACCTTATAATATAACGTAATATGCAGTATATCATTGAAAATACCTTATAATATAACGTAATATGCAGTGTATCATTGAAAATACCTTATAATATAACGTAATATGCAGTGTATCATTGAAAATACCTTATAATGTAACGTAATAAGCAGTGTATAATTCAAAATGTCTTGTAATGTAACGTAATATGCAGAGTATCATTCAAAATACCTTATAATATAACGTAATATGCAGTGGATCATTGAAAATACCCTATAATATAATGTAATATGCAGTGTATCGTTGAAAATACCTTATAATATAATGTAATATTTGCAGTCTATCATTGAAAATGCCTTATAATATAACGTAATATGCAGTATATCATTGAAAATACCTTATAATATAACGTAATATGCAGTGTATCATTGAAAATACCTTATAATATAACGTGATATGCAGTCTATCATTGAAAATACCTTATAATATAACGTGATATGCAGTCTATCATTGAAAATACCTTATAATATAACGTAATATGCAGTGTATCATTGAAAATACCTTATAATATAATGTAATATTTGCAGTCTACCATTGAAAATACGTGATAATATAATGTAATATGCAGTCTATCATTGAAAATGCCTTATAATACAACGTAATATGCAGTGTATCATTGAAAATGCCTTATAATATAACGTAATATGCAGTATATCATTGAAAATACCTTATAATATAACGTAATATGCAGTGTATCATTGAAAATACCTTATAATATAATGTAATATTTGCAGTCTACCATTGAAAATACCTTATAATATAACGTAATATGCAGTGTATCACTGAAAATACCTTATAATGTAACGTAATAAGCAGTGTATCATTCAAAATGTCTTGTAATGTAACGTAATGTGCAGAGTATCATTCAAAATACCTTATAATATAACGTAATATGCAGTGGATCATTGAAAATACCCGTATAATATAATGTAATATGCAGTGTATCGTTGAAAATACCTTATAATATAATGTAATATTTGCAGTCTATCATTGAAAATGCCTTATAATATAACGTAATATGCAGGTATATCATTGAAAATACCTTATAATATAACGTAATATGCAGTGTATCATTGAAAATACCTTATAATATAACGTAATATGCAGTGTATCATTGAAAATACCTTATAATATAACGTAATATGCAGTGTATCATTGAAAATACCTTATAATATAACGTAATATGCAGTGGATCATTGAAAATACCCTATAATATAATGTAATATGCAGTGTATCGTTGAAAATACCTTATAATATAATGTAATATGCAGTGTATCGTTGAAAATACCTTATAATATAATGTAATATTTGCAGTCTATCATTGAAAATGCCTTATAATATAACGTAATATGCAGTATATCATTGAAAATACCTTATAATATAACGTAATATGCAGTGTATCATTGAAAATACCTTATAATATAACGTAATATGCAGTGTATCATTGAAAATACCTTATAATATAACGTGATATGCAGTCTATCATTGAAAATACCTTATAATATAACGTGATATGCAGTCTATCATTGAAAATACCTTATAATATAACGTAATATGCAGTATATCATTGAAAATACCTTATAATATAACGTAATATGCAGTGTATCATTGAAAATACCTTATAATATAACGTAATATGCAGTGTATCATTGAAAATACCTTATAATATAACGTGATATGCAGTCTATCATTGAAAATACCTTATAATATAACGTGATATGCAGTCTATCATTGAAAATACCTTATAATATAACGTAATATGCAGTATATCATTGAAAATACCTTATAATATAACGTAATATGCAGTGTATCATTGAAAATACCTTATAATATAATGTAATATTTGCAGTCTACCATTGAAAATACCTTATAATATAACGTAATATGCAGTGTATCACTGAAAATACCTTATAATGTAACGTAAATAAGCAGTGTATCATTCAAAATGTCTTGTAACGTAACGTAATGTGCAGAGTATCATTCAAAATACCTTATAATATAACGTAATATGCAGTGGATCATTGAAAATACCCTATAATATAATGTAATATGCAGTGTATCGTTGAAAATACCTTATAATATAATGTAATATTTGCAGTCTATCATTGAAAATGCCTTATAATATAACGTAATATGCAGTATATCATTGAAAATACCTATTAATATAACGTAATATGCAGTGTATCATTGAAAATACCTTATAATATAACGTAATATGCAGTGTATCATTGAAAATACCTTATAATATAACGTGATATGCAGTCTATCATTGAAAATACCTTATAATATAACGTGATATGCAGTCTATCATTGAAAATACCTTATAACATAACGTAATATGCAGTATATCATTGAAAATACATTATAATATAACGTAATATGCATTGTATCATTGAAAATACCTTATAATATAACGTAATATGCTGTGTATCATTGAAAATACCTTATAATGTAACGTAATATGCAGTGTATAATTCAAAATGTCTTGTAATGTAACGTAATATGCAGAGTATCATTCAAAATACCTTATAATATAACGTAATATGCAGTGGATCATTGAAAATACCCTATAATATAATGTAATATGCAGTGTATCGTTGAAAATACCTTATAATATAATGTAATATTTGCAGTCTATCATTGAAAATGCCTTGTAATATAACGTAATATGCAGTATATCATTGAAAATACCTTATAATATAACGTAATATGCAGTGTATCATTGAAAATACCTTATAATATAACGTAATATGCAGTGTATCATTGAAAATACCTTATAATATAACGTGATATGCAGTCTATCATTGAAAATACCTTATAATATAACGTGATATGCAGTCTATCATTGAAAATACCTTATAGTATAACGTAATATGCAGTGTATCATTGAAAATACCTTACAATATAATGTAATATTTGCAGTCTACCATTGAAAATACGTGATAATATAACGTAATATGCAGTCTATCATTGAAAATGCCTTATAATACAACGTAATATGCAGTGTATCATTGAAAATGCCTTATAATATAACGTAATATGCAGTATATCATTGAAAATACCTTATAATGTTACGTAATATACAGTCAATCATTGAAAATACGTGATAATATAACGTAATATGCAGTCTATCATTGAAAATGCCTTATAATATAACGTAATATGCAGTATATCATTGAAAATACCTTATAATAATATGCAGTCTATCATTGAAAATGCCTTATAATATAACGTAATATGCAGTATATCATTGAAAATACCTTATAATATAACGTAATATGCAGTGTATCATTGAAAATACCTTATAATATAACGTAATATGCAGTGTATCATTGAAAATACCTTATAAAATAACGTGATATGCAGTCTATCATTGAAAATACCTTATAGTATAACGTAATATGCAGTGTATCATTGAAAATACCTTATAATATAATGTAATATTTGCAGTCTACCATTGAAAATACCTTATAATATAACGTAATATGCAGTGTATCATTGAAAATACCTTATAATATAATGTAATATTTGCAGTCTACCATTGAAAATACCTTATAATATAACGTAATATGCAGTGTATCATTGAAAATACCTTATAATGTAACGTAATAAGCAGTGTATCATTCAAAATGTCTTGTAATGTAACGTAATATGCAGAGTATCATTCAAAATACCTTATAATATAACGTAATATGCAGTGGATCATTGAAAATACCCTATAATATAATGTAATATGCAGTGTATCGTTGAAAATACCTTATAATATAATGTAATATTTGCAGTCTATCATTGAAAATGCCTTATAATATAACGTAATATGCAGTATATCATTGAAAATACCTTATAATATAACGTAATATGCAGTGTATCATTGAAAATACCTTATAATATAACGTGATATGCAGTCTATCATTGAAAATACCTTATAATATAACGTGATATGCAGTCTATCATTGAAAATACCTTATAGTATAACGTAATATGCAGTGTATCATTGAAAATACCTTATAATATAATGTAATATTTGCAGTCTACCATTGAAAATACGTGATAATATAATGTAATATGCAGTCTATCATTGAAAATGCCTTATAATACAACGTAATATGCAGTGTATCATTGAAAATGCCTTATAATATAACGTAATATGCAGTATATCATTGAAAATACCTTATAATATAACGTAATATGCAGTGTATCATTGAAAATACCTTATAATATAATGTAATATTTGCAGTCTACCATTGAAAATACCTTATAATATAACGTAATATGCAGTGTATCACTGAAAATACCTTATAATGTAACGTAATAAGCAGTGTATCATTCAAAATGTCTTGTAATGTAACGTAATGTGCAGAGTATCATTCAAAATACCTTATAATATAACGTAATATGCAGTGGATCATTGAAAATACCCTATAATATAATGTAATATGCAGTGTATCGTTGAAAATACCTTATAATATAATGTAATATTTGCAGTCTATCATTGAAAATGCCTTATAATATAACGTAATATGCAGTATATCATTGAAAATACCTTATAATATAACGTAATATACAGTGTATCATTGAAAATACCTTATAATATAACGTAATATGCAGTGTATCATTGAAAATACCTTATAATATAACGTAATACGCAGTGTATCATTGAAAATACCTTATAATATAACGTAATATGCAGTGGATCATTGAAAATACCCTATAATATAATGTAATATGCAGTGTATCGTTGAAAATACCTTATAATATAATGTAATATTTGCAGTCTATCATTGAAAATGCCTTATAATATAACGTAATATGCAGTATATCATTGAAAATACCTTATAATATAACGTAATATGCAGTGTATCATTGAAAATACCTTATAATATAACGTAATATGCAGTGTATCATTGAAAATACCTTATAATATAACGTGATATGCAGTCTATCATTGAAAATACCTTATAATGTAACGTAATAAGCAGTGTATCATTGAAAATACCCTATAATATAATGTAATATGCAGTGTATCATTGAAAATACCTTATAATATAATGTAGTATTTGCAGTCTATCATTGAAAATACGTGATAATATAACGTAATATGCAGTCTATCATTGAAAATGCCTTATAATATAACGTAATATGCAGTATATCATTGAAAATACCTTATAATATAACGTAATATGCAGTGGATCATTGAAAATACCCTATAATATAATGTAATATGCAGTGTATCGTTGAAAATACCTTATAATATAATGTAATATTTGCAGTCTATCATTGAAAATGCCTTATAATATAACGTAATATGCAGTATATCATTGAAAATACCTTATAATATAACGTAATATGCAGTGTATCATTGAAAATACCTTATAATATAACGTGATATGCAGTCTATCATTGAAAATACCTTATAATATAACGTGATATGCAGTCTATCATTGAAAATACCTTATAGTATAACGTAATATGCAGTGTATCATTGAAAATACCTTATAATATAATGTAATATTTGCAGTCTACCATTGAAAATACGTGATAATATAATGTAATATGCAGTCTATCATTGAAAATGCCTTATAATACAACGTAATATGCAGTGTATCATTGAAAATGCCTTATAATATAACGTAATATGCAGTATATCATTGAAAATACCTTATAATATAACGTAATATGCAGTGTATCATTGAAAATACCTTATAATATAATGTAATATTTGCAGTCTACCATTGAAAATACCTTATAATATAACGTAATATGCAGTGTATCACTGAAAATACCTTATAATGTAACGTAATAAGCAGTGTATCATTCAAAATGTCTTGTAATGTAACGTAATGTGCAGAGTATCATTCAAAATACCTTATAATATAACGTAATATGCAGTGGATCATTGAAAATACCCTATAATATAATGTAATATGCAGTGTATCGTTGAAAATACCTTATAATATAATGTAATATTTGCAGTCTATCATTGAAAATGCCTTATAATATAACGTAATATGCAGTATATCATTGAAAATACCTTATAATATAACGTAATATACAGTGTATCATTGAAAATACCTTATAATATAACGTAATATGCAGTGTATCATTGAAAATACCTTATAATATAACGTAATATGCAGTGTATCATTGAAAATACCTTATAATATAACGTAATATGCAGTGGATCATTGAAAATACCCTATAATATAATGTAATATGCAGTGTATCGTTGAAAATACCTTATAATATAATGTAATATTTGCAGTCTATCATTGAAAATGCCTTATAATATAACGTAATATGCAGTATATCATTGAAAATACCTTATAATATAACGTAATATGCAGTGTATCATTGAAAATACCTTATAATATAACGTAATATGCAGTGTATCATTGAAAATACCTTATAATATAACGTGATATGCAGTCTATCATTGAAAATACCTTATAATATAACGTGATATGCAGTCTATCATTGAAAATACCTTATAGTATAACGTAATATGCAGTGTATCATTGAAAATACCTTATAATATAATGTAATATGCAGTGTATCGTTGAAAATACCTTATAATATAATGTAATATTTGCAGTCTATCATTGAAAATGCCTTATAATATAACGTAATATGCAGTATATCATTGAAAATACCTTATAATATAACGTAATATGCAGTGTATCATTGAAAATACCTTATAATATAACGTAATATGCAGTGTATCATTGAAAATACCTTATAATATAACGTGATATGCAGTCTATCATTGAAAATACCTTATAATATAACGTGATATGCAGTCTATCATTGAAAATACCTTATAATATAACGTAATATGCAGTATATCATTGAAAATACCTTATAATATAACGTAATATGCAGTGTATCATTGAAAATACCTTATAATATAACGTAATATGCAGTGTATCATTGAAAATACCTTATAATATAACGTGATATGCAGTCTATCATTGAAAATACCTTATAATATAACGTGATATGCAGTCTATCATTGAAAATACCTTATAATATAACGTAATATGCAGTATATCATTGAAAATACCTTATAATATAACGTAATATGCAGTGTATCATTGAATATACCTTATAATATAATGTAATATTTGCAGTCTACCATTGAAAATACCTTATAATATATCGTAATATGCAGTGTATCACTGAAAATACCTTATAATGTAACGTAATAAGCAGTGTATCATTCAAAATGTCTTGTAACGTAACGTAATGTGCAGAGTATCATTCAAAATACCTTATAATATAACGTAATATGCAGTGGATCATTGAAAATACCCTATAATATAATGTAATATGCAGTGTATCGTTGAAAATACCTTATAATATAATGTAATATTTGCAGTCTATCATTGAAAATGCCTTATAATATAACGTAATATGCAGTATATCATTGAAAATACCTTATAATATAACGTAATATGCAGTGTATCATTGAAAATACCTTATAATATAACGTAATATGCAGTGTATCATTGAAAATACCTTATAATATAACGTAATACGCAGTGTATCATTGAAAATACCTTATAATATAACGTAATATGCAGTGGATCATTGAAAATACCCTATAATATAATGTAATATGCAGTGTATCGTTGAAAATACCTTATAATATAATGTAATATTTGCAGTCTATCATTGAAAATGCCTTATAATATAACGTAATATGCAGTATATCATTGAAAATACCTTATAATAATAACGTAATATGCAGTGTATCATTGAAAATACCTTATAATATAACGTAATATGCAGTGTATCATTGAAAATACCTTATAATATAACGTGATATGCAGTCTATCATTGAAAATACCTTATAATGTAACGTAATAAGCAGTGTATCATTGAAAATACCCTATAATATAATGTAATATGCAGTGTATCATTGAAAATACCTTATAATATAATGTAGTATTTGCAGTCTATCATTGAAAATACGTGATAATATAACGTAATATGCAGTCTATCATTGAAAATGCCTTATAATATAACGTAATATGCAGTATATCATTGAAAATACCTTATAATATAACGTAATATGCAGTGGATCATTGAAAATACCCTATAATATAATGTAATATGCAGTGTATCGTTGAAAATACCTTATAATATAATGTAATATTTGCAGTCTATCATTGAAAATGCCTTATAATATAACGTAATATGCAGTATATCATTGAAAATACCTTATAATATAACGTAATATGCAGTGTATCATTGAAAATACCTTATAATATAACGTGATATGCAGTCTATCATTGAAAATACCTTATAATATAACGTGATATGCAGTCTATCATTGAAAATACCTTATAGTATAACGTAATATGCAGTGTATCATTGAAAATACCTTATAATATAATGTAATATTTGCAGTCTACCATTGAAAATACGTGATAATATAATGTAATATGCAGTCTATCATTGAAAATGCCTTATAATACAACGTAATATGCAGTGTATCATTGAAAATGCCTTATAATATAACGTAATATGCAGTATATCATTGAAAATACCTTATAATATAACGTAATATGCAGTGTATCATTGAAAATACCTTATAATATAATGTAATATTTGCAGTCTACCATTGAAAATACCTTATAATATAACGTAATATGCAGTGTATCACTGAAAATACCTTATAATGTAACGTAATAAGCAGTGTATCATTCAAAATGTCTTGTAATGTAACGTAATGTGCAGAGTATCATTCAAAATACCTTATAATATAACGTAATATGCAGTGGATCATTGAAAATACCCTATAATATAATGTAATATGCAGTGTATCGTTGAAAATACCTTATAATATAATGTAATATTTGCAGTCTATCATTGAAAATGCCTTATAATATAACGTAATATGCAGTATATCATTGAAAATACCTTATAATATAACGTAATATACAGTGTATCATTGAAAATACCTTATAATATAACGTAATATGCAGTGTATCATTGAAAATACCTTATAATATAACGTAATATGCAGTGTATCATTGAAAATACCTTATAATATAACGTAATATGCAGTGGATCATTGAAAATACCCTATAATATAATGTAATATGCAGTGTATCGTTGAAAATACCTTATAATATAATGTAATATTTGCAGTCTATCATTGAAAATGCCTTATAATATAACGTAATATGCAGTGTATCATTGAAAATACCTTATAATATAACGTAATATGCAGTGTATCATTGAAAATACCTTATAATATAACGTAATATGCAGTGTATCATTGAAAATACCTTATAATATAACGTGATATGCAGTCTATCATTGAAAATACCTTATAATATAACGTGATATGCAGTCTATCATTGAAAATACCTTATAATATAACGTAATATGCAGTGTATCATTGAAAATACCTTATAATATAATGTAATATGCAGTGTATCGTTGAAAATACCTTATAATATAATGTAATATTTGCAGTCTATCATTGAAAATGCCTTATAATATAACGTAATATGCAGTGTATCATTGAAAATACCTTATAATATAACGTAATATGCAGTGTATCATTGAAAATACCTTATAATATAATGTAATATGCCGTGTATCATTGAAAATACCTTATAATATCACGTGATATGCAGTCTATCATTGAAAATACCTTATAATATAACGTGATATGCAGTCTATCATTGAAAATACCTTATAATATAACGTAATATGCAGTATATCATTGAAAATACCTTATAATATAACGTAATATGCAGTGTATCATTGAAAATACCTTATAATATAACGTAATATGCAGTGTATCATTGAAAATACCTTATAATATAACGTGATATGCAGTCTATCATTGAAAATACCTTATAATATAACGTGATATGCAGTCTATCATTGAAAATACCTTATAATATAACGTAATATGCAGTATATCATTGAAAATACCTTATAATATAACGTAATATGCAGTGTATCATTGAAAATACCTTATAATATAATGTAATATTTGCAGTCTACCATTGAAAATACCTTATAATATATCGTAATATGCAGTGTATCACTGAAAATACCTTATAATGTAACGTAATAAGCAGTGTATCATTCAAATGTCTTGTAACGTACACGTAATGTGCAGAGTATCATTCAAAATACCTTATAATATAACGTAATATGCAGTGGATCATTGAAAATACCCTATAATATAATGTAATATGCAGTGTATCGTTGAAAATACCTTATAATATAATGTAATATTTGCAGTCTATCATTGAAAATGCCTTATAATATAACGTAATATGCAGTATATCATTGAAAATACCTTATAATATAACGTAATATGCAGTGTATCATTGAAAATACCTTATAATATAACGTAATATGCAGTGTATCATTGAAAATACCTTATAATATAACGTGATATGCAGTCTATCATTGAAAATACCTTATAATATAACGTGATATGCAGTCTATCATTGAAAATACCTTATAATATAACGTAATATGCAGTATATCATTGAAAATACATTATAATATAACGTAATATGCAGTGTATCATTGAAAATACCTTATAATATACGTAATATGCAGTGTATCATTGAAAATACCTTATAATGTAACGTAATATGCAGTGTATAATTCAAAATGTCTTGTAATGTAACGTAATATGCAGAGTATCATTCAAAATACCTTATAATATAACGTAATATGCAGTGGATCATTGAAAATACCCTATAATATAATGTAATATGCAGTGTATCGTTGAAAATACCTTATAAATAATGTAATATTTGCAGTCTATCATTGAAAATGCCTTATAATATAACGTAATATGCAGTATATCATTGAAAATACCTTATAATATAACGTAATATGCAGTGTATCATTGAAAATACCTTATAATATAACGTAATATGCAGTGTATCATTGAAAATACCTTATAATATAACGTGATATGCAGTCTATCATTGAAAATACCTTATAATATAACGTGATATGCAGTCTATCATTGAAAATACCTTATAGTATAACGTAATATGCAGTGTATCATTGAAAATACCTTACAATATAATGTAATATTTGCAGTCTACCATTGAAAATACGTGATAATATAACGTAATATGCAGTCTATCATTGAAAATGCCTTATAATACAACGTAATATGCAGTGTATCATTGAAAATGCCTTATAATATAACGTAATATGCAGTATATCATTGAAAATACCTTATAATGTTACGTAATATACAGTCAATCATTGAAAATACGTGATAATATAACGTAATATGCAGTCTATCATTGAAAATGCCTTATAATATAACGTAATATGCAGTATATCATTGAAAATACCTTATAATTAACGTAATATGCAGTCTATCATTGAAAATGCCTTATAATATAACGTAATATGCAGTATATCATTGAAAATACCTTATAATATAACGTAATATGCAGTGTATCATTGAAAATACCTTATAATATAACGTAATATGCAGTGTATCATTGAAAATACCTTATAGAATAACGTGATATGCAGCCTATCATTGAAAATACCTTATAGTATAACGTAATATGCAGTGTATCATTGAAAATACCTTATAATATAATGTAATATTTGCAGTCTACCATTGAAAATACCTTATAATATAACGTAATATGCAGTGTATCATTGAAAATACCTTATAATATAATGTAATATTTGCAGTCTACCATTGAAAATACCTTATAATATAACGTAATATGCAGTGTATCATTGAAAATACCTTATAATGTAACGTAATAAGCAGTGTATCATTCAAAATGTCTTGTAATGTAACGTAATATGCAGAGTATCATTCAAAATACCTTATAATATAACGTAATATGCAGTCTATCATTGAAAATGCCTTATAATATAACGTAATATGCAGTATATCATTGAAAATACCTTATAATATAACGTAATATGCAGTGTATCGTTGAAAATACCTTATAATATAATGTAATATTTGCAGTCTATCATTGAAAATGCCTTATAATATAACGTAATATGCAGTATATCATTGAAAATACCTTATAATATAACGTGATATGCAGTCTATCATTGAAAATACATTATAATATAACGTGATATGCAGTCTATCATTGAAAATACCTTATAGTATAACGTAATATGCAGTGTATCATTGAAAATACCTTATAATATAACGTGATATGCAGTCTATCATTGAAAATACCTTATAGTATAACGTAATATGCAGTGTATCATTGAAAATACCTTATAATATAATGTAATATTTGCAGTCTACCATTGAAAATACGTGATAATATAACGTAATATGCAGTCTATCATTGAAAATGCCTTATAATACAACGTAATATGCAGTGTATCATTGAAAATGCCTTATAATATAACGTAATATGCAGTATATCATTGAAAATAACCTTATAATGTTACGTAATATACAGTCAATCATTGAAAATACGTGATAATATAACGTAATATGCAGTCTATCATTGAAAATGCCTTATAATATAACGTAATATGCAGTATATCATTGAAAATACCTTATAATATAACGTAATATGCAGTCTATCATTGAAAATGCCTTATAATATAACGTAATATGCAGTATATCATTGAAAATACCTTATAATATAACGTATATGCAGTGTATCATTGAAAATACCTTATAATATAACGTAATATGCAGTGTATCATTGAAAATACCTTATAATATAACGTGATATGCAGCCTATCATTGAAAATACCTTATAGTATAACGTAATATGCAGTGTATCATTGAAAATACCTTATAATATAATGTAATATTTGCAGTCTACCATTGAAAATACCTTATAATATAACGTAATATGCAGTGTATCATTGAAAATACCTTATAATATAATGTAATATTTGCAGTCTACCATTGAAAATACCTTATAATATAACGTAATATGCAGTGTACCATTCAAAATGTCTTGTAATGTAACGTAATATGCAGAGTATCATTCAAAATACCTTATAATATAACGTAATATGCAGTCTATCATTGAAAATGCCTTATAATATAACGTAATATGCAGTATATCATTGAAAATACCTTATAATATAACGTAATATGCAGTCTATCATTGAAAATACCTTATAATATAACGTGATATGCAGTCTATCATTGAAAATACCTTATAGTATAACGTAATATGCAGTGTATCATTGAAAATACCTTATAATATAACGTGATATGCAGTCTATCATTGAAAATACCTTATAGTATAACGTAATATGCAGTGTATCATTGAAAATACCTTATAGTATAACGTAATATGCAGTCTATCATTGAAAATGCCTTATAATATAACGTAATATGCAGTATATCATTGATAATACCTTATAATATAACGTAATATGCAGTGTATCGTTGAAAATACCTTATAATATAATGTAATATTTGCAGTCTATCATTGAAAATGCCTTATAATATAACGTAATATGCAGTATATCATTGAAAATACCTTATAATATAACGTAATATGCAGTGTATCATTGAAAATACCTTATAATATAACGTAATATGCAGTGTATCATTGAAAATACCTTATAATATAATGTAATATTTGCAGTCTATCATTGAAAATGCCTTATAATATAACGTAATATGCAGTATATCATTGAAAATACCTTATAATATAACGTAATATGCAGTGTATCATTGAAAATACCTTATAATATAACGTAATATGCAGTGTATCATTGAAAATACCTTATAATATAACGTGATATGCAGTCTATCATTGAAAATACCTTATAATATAACGTGATATGCAGTCTATCATTGAAAATACCTTATAGTATAACGTAATATGCAGTGTATCATTGAAAATACCTTACAATATAATGTAATATTTGCAGTCTATCATTGAAAATGCCTTATAATATAACGTAATATGCAGTATATCATTGAAAATACCTTATAATATAACGTAATATGCAGTGTATCATTGAAAATACCTTATAATATAACGTAATATGCAGTGTATCACTGAAAATACCTTATAATGTAACGTAATAAGCAGTGTATCATTCAAAATGTCTTGTAACGTAACGTAATGTGCAGAGTATCATTCAAAATACCTTATAATATAACATAATATGCAGTGGATCATTGAAAATACCCTATAATATAATGTAATATGCAGTGTATCGTTGAAAATACCTTATAATATAATGTAATATTTGCAGTCTATCATTGAAAATGCCTTATAATATAACGTAATATGCAGTATATCATTGAAAATACCTTATAATATAACGTAATATGCAGTGTATCATTGAAAATACCTTATAATATAACGTAATATGCAGTGTATCATTGAAAATACCTTATAATATAACGTGATATGCAGTCTATCATTGAAAATACCTTATAATATAACGTGATATGCTGTGGATCATTGAAAATACCTTATAATATAACGTAATATGCAGTATATCTTTGAAAATACTTTATAATATAACGTAATATGCAGTGTATCATTGAAAATACCTTATAATATAACGTAATATGCAGTGTATCATTGAAAATACCTTATAATGTAACGTAATATGCAGTGTATAATACAAAATGTCTTGTAATGTAACGTAATATGCAGAGTATCATTCAAAATACCTTATAATATAACGTAATATGCAGTGGATCATTGAAAATACCCTATAATATAATGTAATATGCAGTGTATCGTTGAAAATACCTTATAATATAATGTAATATTTGCAGTCTATCATTGAAAATGCCTTATAATATAACGTAATATGCAGTATATCATTGAAAATACCTTATAATATAACGTAATATGCAGTGTATCATTGAAAATACCTTATAATATAACGTAATATGCAGTGTATCATTGAAAATACCTTATAATATAACGTGATATGCAGTCTATCATTGAAAATACCTTATAATATAACGTGATATGCAGTCTATCATTGAAAATACCTTATAGTATAACGTAATATGCAGTGTATCATTGAAAATACCTTACAATATAATGTAATATTTGCAGTCTACCATTGAAAATACGTGATAATATAACGTAATATGCAGTCTATCATTGAAAATGCCTTATAATACAACGTAATATGCAGTGTATCATTGAAAATGCCTTATAATATAACGTAATATGCAGTATATCATTGAAAATACCTTATAATGTTACGTAATATACAGTCAATCATTGAAAATACGTGATAATATAACGTAATATGCAGTCTATCATTGAAAATGCCTTATAATATAACGTAATATGCAGTATATCATTGAAAATACCTTATAATATAACGTAATATGCAGTCTATCATTGAAAATGCCTTATAATATAACGTAATATGCAGTATATCATTGAAAATACCTTATAATATAACGTAATATGCAGTGTATCATTGAAAATACCTTATAATATAACGTAATATGCAGTGTATCATTGAAAATACCTTATAAAATAACGTGATATGCAGCCTATCATTGAAAATACCTTATAGTATAACGTAATATGCAGTGTATCATTGAAAATACCTTATAATATAATGTAATATTTGCAGTCTACCATTGAAAATACCTTATAATATAACGTAATATGCAGTGTATCATTGAAAATACCTTATAATATAATGTAATATTTGCAGTCTACCATTGAAAATACCTTATAATATAACGTAATATGCAGTGTATCATTGAAAATACCTTATAATGTAACGTAATAAGCAGTGTATCATTCAAAATGTCTTGTAATGTAACGTAATATGCAGAGTATCATTCAAAATACCTTATAATATAACGTAATATGCAGTCTATCATTGAAAATGCCTTATAATATAACGTAATATGCAGTATATCATTGAAAATACCTTATAATATAACGTAATATGCAGTGTATCGTTGAAAATACCTTATAATATAATGTAATATTTGCAGTCTATCATTGAAAATGCCTTATAATATAACGTAATATGCAGTATATCATTGAAAATACCTTATAATATAACGTGATATGCAGTCTATCATTGAAAATACCTTATAATATAACGTGATATGCAGTCTATCATTGAAAATACCTTATAATAGTGTATCATTGAAAATACCTTATAATATAACGTGATATGCAGTCTATCATTGAAAATACCTTATAGTATAACGTAATATGCAGTGTATCATTGAAAATACCTTATAATATAATGTAATATTTGCAGTCTACCATTGAAAATACGTGATAATATAACGTAATATGCAGTCTATCATTGAAAATGCCTTATAATACAACGTAATATGCAGTGTATCATTGAAAATGCCTTATAATATAACGTAATATGCAGTATATCATTGAAAATACCTTATAATGTTACGTAATATACAGTCAATCATTGAAAATACGTGATAATATAACGTAATATGCAGTCTATCATTGAAAATGCCTTATAATATAACGTAATATGCAGTATATCATTGAAAATACCTTATAATATAACGTAATATGCAGTCTATCATTGAAAATGCCTTATAATATAACGTAATATGCAGTATATCATTGAAAATACCTTATAATATAACGTAATATGCAGTGTATCATTGAAAATACCTTATAGTATAACGTAATATGCAGTGTATCATTGAAAATACCTTATAATATAATGTAATATTTGCAGTCTACCATTGAAAATACCTTATAATATAACGTAATATGCAGTGTATCATTGAAAATACCTTATAATATAATGTAATATTTGCAGTCTACCATTGAAAATACCTTATAATATAACGTAATATGCAGTGTATCATTGAAAATACCATATAATGTAACGTAATAAGCAGTGTATCATTGAAAATGTCTTGTAATGTAACGTAATATGCAGAGTATCATTCAAAATACCTTATAATATAACGTAATATGCAGTCTATCATTGAAAATGCCTTATAATATAACGTAATATGCAGTATATCATTGAAAATACCTTATAATATAACGTAATATGCAGTCTATCATTGAAAATACCTTATAATATAACGTGATATGCAGTCTATCATTGAAAATACCTTATAGTATAACGTAATATGCAGTGTATCATTGAAAATACCTTATAATATAACGTGATATGCAGTCTATCATTGAAAATACCTTATAGTATAACGTAATATGCAGTGTATCATTGAAAATACCTTATAGTATAACGTAATATGCAGTGTATCATTGAAAATACCTTATAATATAACGTGATATGCAGTCTATCATTGAAAATACCTTATAGTATAACGTAATATGCAGTGTATCATTGAAAATACCTTATAATATAATGTAATATTTGCAGTCTACCATTGAAAATACGTGATAATATAACGTAATATGCAGTCTATCATTGAAAATGCCTTATAATACAACGTAATATGCAGTGTATCATTGAAAATGCCTTATAATATAACGTAATATGCAGTGTATCATTGAAAATACCTTATAATGTTACGTAATATACAGTCAATCATTGAAAATACGTGATAATATAACGTAATATGCAGTCTATCATTGAAAATGCCTTATAATATAACGTAATATGCAGTGTATCATTGAAAATACCTTATAATGTAACGTAATAAGCAGTGTATCATTCAAAATGTCTTGTAATGTAACGTAATATGCAGAGTATCATTCAAAATACCTTATAATATAACGTAATATGCAGTCTATCATTGAAAATGCCTTATAATATAACGTAATATGCAGTATATCATTGAAAATACCTTATAGTATAACGAAATATGCAGTGTATCATTGAAAATACCTTATAATATAACGTGATATGCAGTCTATCATTGAAAATACCTTATAGTATAACGTAATATGCAGTGTATCATTGAAAATACCTTATAATATAATGTAATATTTGCAGTCTACCATTGAAAATACGTGATAATATAACGTAATATGCAGTCTATCATTGAAAATGCCTTATAATATAACGTAATATGCAGTATATCATTGAAAATACCTTATAATATAACGTAATATGCAGTGTATCATTGAAAATACCTTCTAATATAACGTAATATGCAGTCTATCATTGAAAATACCTTATAGTATAACGTATTATGCAGTGTATCATTGAAAATACCTTATAATATAATGTAATATTTGCAGTCTACCATTGAAAATACCTTATAATATAACGTAATATGCAGTGTATCATTGAAAATACCTTATAATATAACGTAATAAGCAGTGTATCATTCAAAATGTCTTGTAATGTAACGTAATATGCAGAGTATCATTCAAAATACCTTATAATATAACGTAATATGCAGTCTATCATTGAAAATGCCTTATAATATAACGTAATATGCAGTATATCATTGAAAATACCTTATAATATAACGTAATATGCAGTGTATCGTTGAAAATACCTTATAATATAATGTAATATTTGCAGTCTATCATTGAAAATGCCTTATAATATAACGTAATATGCAGTATATCATTGAAAATACCTTATAATATAACGTAATATGCAGTATATCATTGAAAATACCTTATAGTATAACGTAATATGCAGTGTATCATTGAAAATACCTTATAATATAACGTGATATGCAGTCTATCATTGAAAATACCTTATAGTATAACGTAATATGCAGTGTATCATTGAAAATACCTTATAATATAATGTAATATTTGCAGTCTACCAGTGAAAATACGTGATAATATAACGTAATATGCAGTCTATCATTGAAAATGCCTTATAATATAACGTAATATGCAGCCTATCATTGAAAATACCTTATAATATAACGTAATATGCAGTGTATCATTGAAAATACCTTCTAATATAACGTAATATGCAGTCTATCATTGAAAATACCTTATAGTATAACGTATTATGCAGTGTATCATTGAAAATACCTTATAATATAATGTAATATTTGCAGTCTACCATTGAAAATACCTTATAATATAACGTAATATGCAGTGTATCATTGAAAATACCTTATAATGTAACGTAATAAGCAGTGTATCATTCAAAATGTCTTGTAATGTAACGTAATATGCAGAGTATCATTCAAAATACCTTATAATATAACGTAATATGCAGTCTATCATTGAAAATGCCTTATAATATAACGTAATATGCAGTATATCATTGAAAATACCTTATAATATAACGTAATATGCAGTGTATCGTTGAAAATACCTTATAATATAATGTAATATTTGCAGTCTATCATTGAAAATGCCTTATAATATAACGTAATATGCAGTATATCATTGAAAATACCTTATAATATAACGTAATATGCAGTGTATCATTGAAAATATCTTATAATATAACGTAATATGCAGTGTATCATTGAAAATACCTTATAATATAACGTGATATGCAGTCTATCATTGAAAATACCTTATAATATAACGTGATATGCAGTCTATCATTGAAAATACCTTATAGTATAACGTAATATGCAGTGTATCATTGAAAATACCTTATAATATAATGTAATATTTGCAGTCTACCATTGAAAATACGTGATAATATAACGTAATATGCAGTCTATCATTGAAAATGCCTTATAATACAACGTAATATGCAGTGTATCATTGAAAATGCCTTATAATATAACGTAATATGCAGTATATCATTGAAAATACCTTATAATGTTACGTAATATACAGTCAATCATTGAAAATACGTGATAATATAACGTAATATGCAGTCTATCATTGAAAATGGCTTATAATATAACGTAATATGCAGTATATCATTGAAAATACCTTATAATATAACGTAATATGCAGTCTATCATTGAAAATGCCTTATAATAAAACGTAATATGCAGTATATCATTGAAAATACCTTATAATATAACGTAATATGCAGTGTATCATTGAAAATACCTTATAATATAACGTAATATGCAGTGTATCATTGAAAATACCTTATAATATAACGTGATATGCAGCCTATCATTGAAAATACCTTATAATATTACGTAATATGCAGTCAATCATTGAAAATACGTGATAATATAACGTAATATGCAGTCTATCATTGAAAATGCCTTATAATATAACGTAATATGCAGTATATCATTGAAAATACGTGATAATATAACGTAATATGCAGTCTATCATTGAAAATGCCTTATAATATAACGTAATATGCAGTGTATCATTGAAAATACCTTATAATATAATGTAATATTTGCAGTCTACCATTGAAAATACGTGATAATATAACGTAATATGCAGTCTATCATTGAAAATGCCTTATAATACAACGTAATATGCAGTGTATCATTGAAAATGCCTTTATAATATAACGTAATATGCAGTATATCATTGAAAATACCTTATAATGTTACGTAATATACAGTCAATCATTGAAAATACGTGATAATATAACGTAATATGCAGTCTATCATTGAAAATGCCTTATAATATAACGTAATATGCCGTATATCATTGAAAATACCTTATAATATAACGTAATATGCAGTCTATCATTGAAAATGCCTTATAATATAACGTAATATGCAGTATATCATTGAAAATACCTTATAATATAACGTAATATGCAGTGTATCATTGAAAATACCTTATAATATACGTTATATGCAGTGTATCATTGAAAATACCTTATAATATAACGTGATATGCAGCCTATCATTGAAAATACCTTATAGTATAACGTAATATGCAGTGTATCATTGAAAATACCTTATAATATAATGTAATATTTGCAGTCTACCATTGAAAATACCTTATAATATAACGTAATATGCAGTGTATCATTGAAAATACCTTATATATAATGTAATATTTGCAGTCTACCATTGAAAATACCTTATATATCACGTATTTTCAATGATTGACTGCATATTACGTAATATGCAGTGTATCATTGAAAATACCATAATGTAACGTAATAAGCAGTGTATCATTCAAAATGTCTTGTAATGTAACGTAATATGCAGAGTATCATTCAAAATACCTTATAATATAACGTAATATGCAGTCTATCATTGAAAATGCCTTATAATATAACGTAATATGCAGTATATCATTGAAAATACCTTATAATATAACGTAATATGCAGTGTATCGTTGAAAATACCTTATAATATAATGTAATATTTGCAGTCTATCATTGAAAATGCCTTATAATATAACGTAATATGCAGTATATCATTGAAAATACCTTATAATATAACGTAATATGCAGTGTATCATTGAAAATACCTTATAATATAACGTAATATGCAGTGTATCATTGAAAATACCTTATAATATAACGTGATATGCAGGTCTATCATTGAAAATACCTTATAATATAACGTGATATGCAGTCTATCATTGAAAATACCTTATAGTATAACGTAATATGCAGTGTATCATTGAAAACACCTTATAATATAATGTAATATTTGCAGTCTACCATTGAAAATACGTGATAATATAACGTAATATGCAGTCTATCATTGAAAATGCCTTATAATACAACGTAATATGCAGTGTATCATTGAAAATGCCTTATAATATAACGTAATATGCTGTATATCATTGAAAATACCTTATAATGTTACGTAATATACAGTCAATCATTGAAAATACGTGATAATATAACGTAATATGCAGTCTATCATTGAAAATGCCTTATAATATAACGTAATATGCAGTATATCATTGAAAATACCTTATAATATAACGTAATATGCAGTCTATCATTGAAAATGCCTTATAATAAAACGTAATATGCAGTATATCATTGAAAATACCTTATAATATAACGTAATATGCAGTGTATCATTGAAAATACCTTATAATATAACGTAATATGCAGTGTATCATTGAAAATACCTTATAATATAACGTGATATGCAGCCTATCATTGAAAATACCTTATAGTATAACGTAATATGCAGTGTATCATTGAAAATACCTTATAATATAATGTAATATTTGCAGTCTACCATTGAAAATACCTTATAATATAACGTAATATGCAGTGTATCATTGAAAATACCTTATAATATAATGTAATATTTACAGTCTACCATTGAAAATACCTTATAATATAACGTAATATGCAGTGTATCATTGAAAATACCTTATAATGCAACGTAATATGCAGAGTATCATTCAAAATACCTTATAATATAACGTAATATGCAGTCTATCATTGAAAATGCCTTATAATATAACGTAATATGCAGTATATCATTGAAAATACCTTATAATATAACGTAATATGCAGTCTATCATTGAAAATACCTTATAATATAACGTGATATGCAGTCTATCATTGAAAATACCTTATAGTATAACGTAATATGCAGTGTATCATTGAAAATACCTTATAATATAACGTGATATGCAGTCTATCATTGAAAATACCTTATAGTATAACGTAATATGCAGTGTATCATTGAAAATACCTTATAGTATAACGTAATATGCAGTCTATCATTGAAAATGCCTTATAATATAACGTAATATGCAGTATATCATTGATAATACCTTATAATATAACGTAATATGCAGTGTATCGTTGAAAATACCTTATAATATAATGTAATATTTGCAGTCTATCATTGAAAATGCCTTATAATATAACGTAATATGCAGTATATCATTGAAAATACCTTATAATATAACGTAATATGCAGTGTATCATTGAAAATACCTTATAATATAACGTAATATGCAGTGTATCATTGAAAATACCTTATAATATAATGTAATATTTGCAGTCTATCATTGAAAATGCCTTATAATATAACGTAATATGCAGTATATCATTGAAAATACCTTATAATATAACGTAATATGCAGTGTATCATTGAAAATACCTTATAATATAACGTAATATGCAGTGTATCATTGAAAATACCTTATAATATAACGTGATATGCAGTCTATCATTGAAAATACCTTATAATATAACGTGATATGCAGTCTATCATTGAAAATACCTTATAGTATAACGTAATATGCAGTGTATCATTGAAAATACCTTACAATATAATGTAATATTTGCAGTCTATCATTGAAAATGCCTTATAATATAACGTAATATGCAGTATATCATTGAAAATACCTTATAATATAACGTAATATGCAGTGTATCATTGAAAATACCTTATAATATAACGTAATATGCAGTGTATCACAGAAAATACCTTATAATGTAACGTAATAAGCAGTGTATCATCAAAATGTCTTGTAACGTAACGTAATGTGCAGAGTATCATTCAAAATACCTTATAATATAACATAATATGCAGTGGATCATTGAAAATACCCTATAATATAATGTAATATGCAGTGTATCGTTGAAAATACCTTATAATATAATGTAATATTTGCAGTCTATCATTGAAAATGCCTTATAATATAACGTAATATGCAGTATATCATTGAAAATACCTTATAATATAACGTAATATGCAGTGTATCATTGAAAATACCTTATGATATAACGTAATATGCAGTGTATCATTGAAAATACCTTATAATATAACGTGATATGCAGTCTATCATTGAAAATACCTTATAATATAACGTGATATGCAGTCTATCATTGAAAATACCTTATAATATAACGTAATATGCAGTATATCTTTGAAAATACATTATAATATAACGTAATATGCAGTGTATCATTGAAAATACCTTATAATATAACGTAATATGCAGTGTATCATTGAAAATACCTTATAATGTAACGTAATATGCAGTGTATAATACAAAATGTCTTGTAATGTAACGTAATATGCAGAGTATCATTCAAAATACCTTATAATATAACGTAATATGCAGTGGATCATTGAAAATACCCTATAATATAATGTAATATGCAGTGTATCGTTGAAAATACCTTATAATATAATGTAATATTTGCAGTCTATCATTGAAAATGCCTTATAATATAACGTAATATGCAGTATATCATTGAAAATACCTTATAATATAACGTAATATGCAGTGTATCATTGAAAATACCTTATAATATAACGTAATATGCAGTGTATCATTGAAAATACCTTATAATATAACGTGATATGCAGTCTATCATTGAAAATACCTTATAATATAACGTGATATGCAGTCTATCATTGAAAATACCTTATAGTATAACGTAATATGCAGTGTATCATTGAAAATACCTTACAATATAATGTAATATTTGCAGTCTACCATTGAAAATACGTGATAATATAACGTAATATGCAGTCTATCATTGAAAATGCCTTATAATATAACGTAATATGCAGTGTATCATTGAAAATGCCTTATAATATAACGTAATATGCAGTATATCATTGAAAATACCTTATAATGTTACGTAATATACAGTCAATCATTGAAAATACGTGATAATATAACGTAATATGCAGTCTATCATTGAAAATGCCTTATAATATAACGTAATATGCAGTATATCATTGAAAATACCTTATAATATAACGTAATATGCAGTCTATCATTGAAAATGCCTTATAATATAACGTAATATGCAGTATATCATTGAAAATACCTTATAATATAACGTAATATGCAGTGTATCATTGAAAATACCTTATAATATAACGTAATATGCAGTGTATCATTGAAAATACCTTATAAAATAACGTGATATGCAGCCTATCATTGAAAATACCTTATAGTATAACGTAATATGCAGTGTATCATTGAAAATACCTTATAATATAATGTAATATTTGCAGTCTACCATTGAAAATACCTTATAATATAACGTAATATGCAGTGTATCATTGAAAATACCTTATAATATAATGTAATATTTGCAGTCTACCATTGAAAATACCTTATAATATAACGTAATATGCAGTGTATCATTGAAAATACCTTATAATGTAACGTAATAAGCAGTGTATCATTCAAAATGTCTTGTAATGTAACGTAATATGCAGAGTATCATTCAAAATACCTTATAATATAACGTAATATGCAGTCTATCATTGAAAATGCCTTATAATATAACGTAATATGCAGTATATCATTGAAAATACCTTATAATATAACGTAATATGCAGTGTATCGTTGAAAATACCTTATAATATAATGTAATATTTGCAGTCTATCATTGAAAATGCCTTATAATATAACGTAATATGCAGTATATCATTGAAAATACCTTATAATATAACGTGATATGCAGTCTATCATTGAAAATACCTTATAATATAACGTGATATGCAGTCTATCATTGAAAATACCTTATAGTATAACGTAATATGCAGTGTATCATTGAAAATACCTTATAATATAACGTGATATGCAGTCTATCATTGAAAATACCTTATAGTATAACGTAATATGCAGTGTATCATTGAAAATACCTTATAATATAATGTAATATTTGCAGTCTACCATTGAAAATACGTGATAATATAACGTAATATGCAGTCTATCATTGAAAATGCCTTATAATACAACGTAATATGCAGTGTATCATTGAAAATGCCTTATAATATAACGTAATATGCAGTATATCATTGAAAATACCTTATAATGTTACGTAATATACAGTCAATCATTGAAAATACGTGATAATATAACGTAATATGCAGTCTATCATTGAAAATGCCTTATAATATAACGTAATATGCAGTATATCATTGAAAATACCTTATAATATAACGTAATATGCAGTCTATCATTGAAAATGCCTTATAATATAACGTAATATGCAGTATATCATTGAAAATACCTTATAATATAACGTAATATGCAGTGTATCATTGAAAATACCTTATAGTATAACGTAATATGCAGTGTATCATTGAAAATACCTTATAATATAATGTAATATTTGCAGTCTACCATTGAAAATACCTTATAATATAACGTAATATGCAGTGTATCATTGAAAATACCTTATAATATAATGTAATATTTGCAGTCTACCATTGAAAATACCTTATAATATAACGTAATATGCAGTGTATCATTGAAAATACCTTATAATGTAACGTAATAAGCAGTGTATCATTGAAAATGTCTTGTAATGTAACGTAATATGCAGAGTATCATTCAAAATACCTTATAATATAACGTAATATGCAGTCTATCATTGAAAATGCCTTATAATATAACGTAATATGCAGTATATCATTGAAAATACCTTATAATATAACGTAATATGCAGTCTATCATTGAAAATACCTTATAATATAACGTGATATGCAGTCTATCATTGAAAATACCTTATAGTATAACGTAATATGCAGTGTATCATTGAAAATACCTTATAATATAACGTGATATGCAGTCTATCATTGAAAATACCTTATAGTATAACGTAATATGCAGTGTATCATTGAAAATACCTTATAGTATAACGTAATATGCAGTGTATCATTGAAAATACCTTATAATATAACGTGATATGCAGTCTATCATTGAAAATACCTTATAGTATAACGTAATATGCAGTGTATCATTGAAAATACCTTATAATATAATGTAATATTTGCAGTCTACCATTGAAAATACGTGATAATATAACGTAATATGCAGTCTATCATTGAAAATGCCTTATAATACAACGTAATATGCAGTGTATCATTGAAAATGCCTTATAATATAACGTAATATGCAGTATATCATTGAAAATACCTTATAATGTTACGTAATATACAGTCAATCATTGAAAATACGTGATAATATAACGTAATATGCAGTCTATCATTGAAAATGCCTTATAATATAACGTAATATGCAGTGTATCATTGAAAATACCTTATAATGTAACGTAATAAGCAGTGTATCATTCAAAATGTCTTGTAATGTAACGTAATATGCAGAGTATCATTCAAAATACCTTATAATATAACGTAATATGCAGTCTATCATTGCAAATGCCTTATAATATAACGTAATATGCAGTATATCATTGAAAATACCTTATAGTATAACGAAATATGCAGTGTATCATTGAAAATACCTTATAATATAACGTGATATGCAGTCTATCATTGAAAATACCTTATAGTATAACGTAATATGCAGTGTATCATTGAAAATACCTTATAATATAATGTAATATTTGCAGTCTACCATTGAAAATACGTGATAATATAACGTAATATGCAGTCTATCATTGAAAATGCCTTATAATATAACGTAATATGCAGTATATCATTGAAAATACCTTATAATATAACGTAATATGCAGTGTATCATTGAAAATACCTTCTAATATAACGTAATATGCAGTCTATCATTGAAAATACCTTATAGTATAACGTATTATGCAGTGTATCATTGAAAATACCTTATAATATAATGTAATATTTGCAGTCTACCATTGAAAATACCTTATAATATAACGTAATATGCAGTGTATCATTGAAAATACCTTATAATGTAACGTAATATGCAGTGTATCATTCAAAATGTCTTGTAATGTAACGTAATATGCAGAGTATCATTCAAAATACCTTATAATATAACGTAATATGCAGTCTATCATTGAAAATGCCTTATAATATAACGTAATATGCAGTATATCATTGAAAATACCTTATAATATAACGTAATATGCAGTGTATCGTTGAAAATACCTTATAATATAATGTAATATTTGCAGTCTATCATTGAAAATGCCTTATAATATAACGTAATATGCAGTATATCATTGAAAATACCTTATAATATAACGTAATATGCAGTATATCATTGAAAATACCTTATAGTATAACGTAATATGCAGTGTATCATTGAAAATACCTTATAATATAACGTGATATGCAGTCTATCATTGAAAATACCTTATAGTATAACGTAATATGCAGTGTATCATTGAAAATACCTTATAATATAATGTAATATTTGCAGTCTACCATTGAAAATACGTGATAATATAACGTAATATGCAGTCTATCATTGAAAATGCCTTATAATATAACGTAATATGCAGCCTATCATTGAAAATACCTTATAATATAACGTAATATGCAGTGTATCATTGAAAATACCTTCTAATATAACGTAATATGCAGTCTATCATTGAAAATACCTTATAGTATAACGTATTATGCAGTGTATCATTGAAAATACCTTATAATATAATGTAATATTTGCAGGTCTACCATTGAAAATACCTTATAATATAACGTAATATGCAGTGTATCATTGAAAATACCTTATAATGTAACGTAATAAGCAGTGTATCATTCAAAATGTCTTGTAATGTAACGTAATATGCAGAGTATCATTCAAAATACCTTATAATATAACGTAATATGCAGTCTATCATTGAAAATGCCTTATAATATAACGTAATATGCAGTATATCATTGAAAATACCTTATAATATAACGTAATATGCAGTGTATCGTTGAAAATACCTTATAATATAATGTAATATTTGCAGTCTATCATTGAAAATGCCTTATAATATAACGTAATATGCAGTATATCATTGAAAATACCTTATAATATAACGTAATATGCAGTGTATCATTGAAAATATCTTATAATATAACGTAATATGCAGTGTATCATTGAAAATACCTTATAATATAACGTGATATGCAGTCTATCATTGAAAATACCTTATAATATAACGTGATATGCAGTCTATCATTGAAAATACCTTATAGTATAACGTAATATGCAGTGTATCATTGAAAATACCTTATAATATAATGTAATATTTGCAGTCTACCATTGAAAATACGTGATAATATAACGTAATATGCAGTCTATCATTGAAAATGCCTTATAATACAACGTAATATGCAGTGTATCATTGAAAATGCCTTATAATATAACGTAATATGCAGTATATCATTGAAAATACCTTATAATGTTACGTAATATACAGTCAATCATTGAAAATACGTGATAATATAACGTAATATGCAGTCTATCATTGAAAATGGCTTATAATATAACGTAATATGCAGTATATCATTGAAAATACCTTATAATATAACGTAATATGCAGTCTATCATTGAAAATGCCTTATAATAAAACGTAATATGCAGTATATCATTGAAAATACCTTATAATATAACGTAATATGCAGTGTATCATTGAAAATACCTTATAATATAACGTAATATGCAGTGTATCATTGAAAATACCTTATAATATAACGTGATATGCAGCCTATCATTGAAAATACCTTATAATATTACGTAATATGCAGTCAATCATTGAAAATACGTGATAATATAACGTAATATGCAGTCTATCATTGAAAATGCCTTATAATATAACGTAATATGCAGTATATCATTGAAAATACGTGATAATATAACGTAATATGCAGTCTATCATTGAAAATGCCTTATAATA
>CAKAJI010000772.1:0-128756 GCA_916610255.1 Lasioglossum lativentre | reverse complement strand
AACGTAATATGCAGGGTATAATTGAAAATACCTTATAATACATCGTAATTTGTAGTGTATCATTGAAAATACCTTAGAATATATGGTAATTCTAGTCTATCAATGAAAATACCTTATAATATAACGTAATATGCAGTGTATCATTGAAAATACCTTATAATATATCGTAATTTGTAGTGTATCAATGAAAATACCTTATAATGTAATGTAATATGCAGTGTATCACTGAAAATACCTTATAATATAACGTAATATGCAGTCTACCATTGAAAATACATTATAAAATAATGTAATATGAAGTCTGTCATTGAAAATACCTTATAATAAAACGTAATATGCAGTGTACCATTGAAAATACCTTATAATATCACGTAATATGCAGTGTATCATTGAAAATACCTTATAATATAACGTAATATGCAGTGTATCATTGAAAATACCTTATAATATAACGTAATATGCAGGGTATAATTGAAAATACCTTATAATACATCGTAATTTGTAGTGTATCATTGAAAATACATTAGAATATATGGTAATTCTAGTCTATCAATGAAAATACCTTATAATATAACGTAATATGCAGTGTATCATTGAAAATACCTTCCCATATAACGTAATATGCAGTGTATCATTGAAAATACCTTATAATGTATCGTAATTTGTAGTGTATCAATGAAAATACCTTATGATATAACGTAATATGCAGTGTATCATTGAAAATACCTTATAATACAACGTAATATGCAGGGTATCATTGAAAATACCTTATAATATAACGTAATATGCAGTGTATCATTGAAAATACCTTCCCATATAACGTAATATGCAGTGTATCTTTGAAAATACCTTCCCATATAACGTAATATGCAGTGTATCATTGAAAATACCTTATAATATATCGTAATTTGTTGTGTATCAATGAAAATACCTTCTCATATAACGTAATATGTAGTGTATCATTGAAAATACCTTATAATATATCGTTATTTGTAGTGTATCTTTGAAAATACCTTATAATATAACGTAATATGCAGTGTATCATTGAAAATACCTTCCCATATAACGTAATATGCAGTGTATCATTGAAAATACCTTCCCATATAACGTAATATGCAGTGTATCATTGAAAATACCTTATGATATAACGTAATATGCAGTGTATCATTGAAAATACCTTATAATATAACGTAATATGCAGGGTATCATAGAAAATACCTTATAATATAACGTAATATGCAGTCTACCATTGAAAATACATTATAAAATAATGTAATATGAAGTCTGTCATTGAAAATACCTTATAATAAAACGTAATATGCAGTGCACCATTGAAAATACCTTATAATATCACGTAATATGCAGTGTATCATTGAAAATACCTTATAATATAACGTAATATGCAGTGTATCATTGAAAATACCTTATAATATAACGTAATATGCAGGGTATCATTGAAAATACCATATAATATAACGTAATATGCAGTCTACCATTGAAAATACATTATAAAATAATGTAATATGAAGTCTGTCATTGAAAATACCTTATAATAAAACGTAATATGCAGTGTACCATTGAAAATACCTTATAATATCACGTAATATGCAGTGTATCATTGAAAATACCTTATAATATAACGTAATATGCAGGGTATAATTGAAAATACCTTATAATATATCGTAATTTGTAGTGTATCATTGAAAATACATTAGAATATATGGTAATTCTAGTCTATCAATGAAAATACCTTATAATATAACGTAATATGCAGTGTATCATTGAAAATACCTTATAATATATCGTAATTTGTAGTGTATCATTGAAAATACCTTATAATATAACGTAATATGCAGTGTATCATTGAAAATACCTTATACTATAACGTAATATGCAGTGTATCATTGAAAATACCTTCCCATATAACGTAATATGCAGTGTATCATTGAAAATACCTTATAATATATGGTAATTCTAGTCTGTCAATGAAAATACCTTATAATATAACGTAATATGCAGTGTACCATTGAAAATACCTTAGAATATATCGTAATTTGTAGTGTATCATTGAAAATACCTTATAATCTAACGTAATATGCAGTGTATCATTGAAAATACCTTATAATATAACGTAATATGCAGTGTATCATTGAAAATACCTTCCCATATAACGTAATATGCAGTGTATCATTGAAAATACCTTCCCATATAACGTAATATGCAGTGTATCATTGAAAATACCTTATAATATATCGTAATTTGTAGTGTATCAATGAAAATACCTTCTCATATAACGTAATATGCAGTGTATCATTGAAAATACCTTATAATATATCGTTATTTGTAGTGTATCTTTGAAAATACCTTATAATATAACGTAATATGCAGTGTATCATTGAAAATACCTTCCATATAACGTAATATGCAGTGTATCATTGAAAATACCTTCCCATATAACGTAATATGCAGTGTATCATTGAAAATACCTTATGATATAACGTAATATGCAGTGTATCATTGAAAATACCTTATAATATAACGTAATATGCAGGGTATCATTGAAAATACCTTATAATATAACGTAATATGCAGTCTACCATTGAAAATACATTATAATATAATGTAATATGAAGTCTGTCATTGAAAATACCTTATAATAAAACGTAATATGCAGTGCACCATTGAAAATACCTTATAATATCACGTAATATGCAGTGTATCATTGAAAATACCTTATAATATAACGTAATATGCAGGGTATAATTGAAAATACCTTATAATACATCGTAATTTGTAGTGTATCATTGAAAATACCTTAGAATATATGGTAATGCTAGTCTATCAATGAAAATACCTTATAATATAACGTAATATGCAGTGTATCATTGAAAATACCTTATAATATATCGTAATTTGTAGTGTATCAATGAAAATACCTTATAATGTAATGTAATATGCAGTGTATCACTGAAAATACCTTATAATATAACGTAATATGCAGTCTACCATTGAAAATACATTATAAAATAATGTAATATGAAGTCTGTCATTGAAAATACCTTATAATAAAACGTAATATGCAGTGTACCATTGAAAATACCTTATAATATCACGTAATATGCAGTGTATCATTGAAAATACCTTATAATATAACGTAATATGCAGTGTATCATTGAAAATACCTTATAATATAACGTAATATGCAGTGTATCATTGAAAATACCTTATAATATATCGTAATTTGTAGTGTATCATTGAAAATACCTTATAATATAACGTAATATGCAGTGTATCATTGAAAATACCTTATACTATAACGTAATATGCAGTGTATCATTGAAAATACCTTCCCATATAACGTAATATGCAGTGTATCATTGAAAATACCTTATAATATATGGTAATTCTAGTCTGTCAATGAAAATACCTTATAATATAACGTAATATGCAGTGTACCATTGAAAATACCTTAGAATATATCGTAATTTGTAGTGTATCATTGAAAATACCTTATAATCTAACGTAATATGCAGTGTATCATTGAAAATACCTTATAATATAACGTAATATGCAGTGTATCATTGAAAATACCTTCCCATATAACGTAATATGCAGTGTATCATTGAAAATACCTTCCCATATAACGTAATATGCAGTGTATCATTGAAAATACCTTATAATATATCGTAATTTGTAGTGTATCAATGAAAATACCTTCTCATATAACGTAATATGCAGTGTATCATTGAAAATACCTTATAATATATCGTTATTTGTAGTGTATCTTTGAAAATACCTTATAATATAACGTAATATGCAGTGTACCATTGAAAATACCTTCCCATATAACGTAATATGCAGTGTATCATTGAAAATACCTTCCCATATAACGTAATATGCAGTGTATCATTGAAAATACCTTATGATATAACGTAATATGCAGTGTATCATTGAAAATACCTTATAATATAACGTAATATGCAGGGTATCATTGAAAATACCTTATAATATAACGTAATATGCAGTCTACCATTGAAAATACATTATAAAATAATGTAATATGAAGTCTGTCATTGAAAATACCTTATAATATCACGTAATATGCAGTGTATCATTGAAAATACCTTATAATATAACGTAATATGCAGTGTATCATTGAAAATACCTTATAATATAACGTAATATGCAGGGTATAATTGAAAATACCTTATAATACATCGTAATTTGTAGTGTATCATTGAAAATACCTTAGAATATATGGTAATGCTAGTCTATCAATGAAAATACCTTATAATATAACGTAATATGCAGTGTATCATTGAAAATACCTTATAATATATCGTAATTTGTAGTGTATCAATGAAAATACCTTATAATGTAATGTAATATGCAGTGTATCACTGAAAATACCTTATAATATAACGTAATATGCAGTCTACCATTGAAAATACATTATAAAATAATGTAATATGAAGTCTGTCATTGAAAATACCTTATAATAAAACGTAATATGCAGTGTACCATTGAAAATACCTTATGATATAACGTAATATGCAGTGTATCATTGAAAATACCTTATAATATAACGTAATATGGAGGGTATCATTGAAAATACCTTATAATATAACGTAATATGCAGTCTACCATTGAAAATACATTATAAAATAATGTAATATGAAGTCTGTCATTGAAAATACCTTATAATAAAACGTAATATGCAGTGTACCATTGAAAATACCTTATAATATCACGTAATATGCAGTGTATCATTGAAAATACCTTATACTATAACGTAATATGCAGTGTATCATTGAAAATACCTTCCCATATAACGTAATATGCACTGTATCATTGAAAATACCTTATAATATATGGTAATTCTAGTCTGTCAATGAAAATACCTTATAATATAACGTAATATGCAGTGTACCATTGAAAATACCTTAGAATATATCGTAATTTGTAGTGTATCATTGAAAATACCTTATAATCTAACGTAATATGCAGTGTATCATTGAAAATACCTTATAATATAACGTAATATGCAGTGTATCATTGAAAATACCTTCCCATATAACGTAATATGCAGTGTATCATTGAAAATACCTTATAATATATCGTAATTTGTAGTGTATCAATGAAAATACCTTCTCATATAACGTAATATGCAGTGTATCATTGAAAATACCTTATAATATATCGTTATTTGTAGTGTATCTTTGAAAATACCTTATAATGTAACGTAATATGCAGTGTATCATTGAAAATACCTTATAATATATAGTAGTTTATCATTGAAAATACCTTATAATATAACTTAATATGCAGTGTATCATTGAAAATACCTTATGATGTAACGTAATATGCAGTGTATCATTGAAAATACCTTATAATATATCGTAATTTGTAGTGTATCATTGAAAATACCTTAGAATATATGGTAATGCTAGTCTATCAATGAAAATACCTTATAATATAACGTAATATGCAGTGTATCATTGAAAATACCTTATAATATATAGTAGTTTATCATTGAAAATACCTTATAATATAACTTAATATGCAGTGTATCATTGAAAATACCTTATGATATAACGTAATATGCAGTGTATCATTGAAAATACCTTATAATATAACGTAATATGCAGGGTATCATTGAGAATACCTTATAATATATCGTAATTTGTAGTGTATCAATGAAAATACCATCTCATATAACGTAATATGCAGTGTATCATTAAAAATACCTTATAATATATCGTAATTTGTAGTGTATCATTGAAAATACCTTATAATATCACGTAATATGCAGTGTATCATTGAAAATACCTTATAATATAACGTAATATGCAGTGTATCATTGAAAATACCTTATAATACAACGTAATATGCAGGGTATAATTGAAAATACCTTATAATACATCGTAATTTGTAGTGTATCATTGAAAATACATTAGAATATATGGTAATTCTAGTCTATCAATGAAAATACCTTATAATATAACGTAATATGCAGTGTATCATTGAAAATACCTTATAATATATCGTAATTTGTAGTGTATCATTGAAAATACCTTATAATATAACGTAATATGCAGTGTATCATTGAAAATACCTTATACTATAACGTAATATGCAGTGTATCATTGAAAATACCTTCCCATATAACGTAATATGCAGTGTATCATTGAAAATACCTTCCCATATAACGTAATATGCAGTGTATCATTGAAAATACCTTCCCATATAACGTAATATGCAGTGTATCATTGAAAATACCTTATAATATATCGTAATTTGTAGTGTATCAATGAAAATACCTTCTCATATAACGTCATATGCAGTGTATCATTGAAAATACCTTATAATATATCGTTATTTGTAGTGTATCTTTGAAAATACCTTATAATATAACGTAATATGCAGTGTATCATTGAACATACCTTATAATATATCGTAATTTGTAGTGTATCATTGAAAATACCTTATAATATAACGTAATATGCAGTGTATCATTGAAAATACCTTATACTATAACGTAATATGCAGTGTATCATTGAAAATACCTTATACTATAACGTAATATGCAGTGTATCATTGAAAATACCTTCCCATATAACGTAATATGCAGTGTATCATTGAAAATACCTTATAATATATGGTAATTCTAGTCTGTCAATGAAAATACCTTATAATATAACGTAATATGCAGTGTACCATTGAAAATACCTTAGAATATATCGTAATTTGTAGTGTATCATTGAAAATACCTTATAATCTAACGTAATATGCAGTGTATCATTGAAAATACCTTATAATATAACGTAATATGCAGTGTATCATTGAAAATACCTTCCCATATAACGTAATATGCAGTGTATCATTGAAAATACCTTATAATATATCGTAATTTGTAGTGTATCAATGAAAATACCTTCTCATATAACGTAATATGCAGTGTATCATTGAAAATACCTTATAATATATCGTTATTTGTAGTGTATCTTTGAAAATACCTTATAATGTAACGTAATATGCAGTGTATCATTGAAAATACCTTATAATATATAGTAGTTTATCATTGAAAATACCTTATAATATAACTTAATATGCAGTGTATCATTGAAAATACCTTATGATGTAACGTAATATGCAGTGTATCATTGAAAATACCTTATAATATATCGTAATTTGTAGTGTATCATTGAAAATACCTTAGAATATATGGTAATGCTAGTCTATCAATGAAAATACCTTATAATATAACGTAATATGCAGTGTATCATTGAAAATACCTTATAATATATAGTAGTTTATCATTGAAAATACCTTATAATATAACTTAATATGCAGTGTATCATTGAAAATACCTTATGATATAACGTAATATGCAGTGTATCATTGAAAATACCTTATAATATAACGTAATATGCAGGGTATCATTGAGAATACCTTATAATATATCGTAATTTGTAGTGTATCAATGAAAATACCATCTCATATAACGTAATATGCAGTGTATCATTGAAAATACCTTATAATATATCGTAATTTGTAGTGTATCATTGAAAATACCTTATAATATCACGTAATATGCAGTGTATCATTGAAAATACCTTATAATATAACGTAATATGCAGTGTATCATTGAAAATACCTTATAATATAACGTAATATGCAGGGTATAATTGAAAATACCTTATAATACATCGTAATTTGTAGTGTATCATTGAAAATATATTAGAATATATGGTAATTCTAGTCTATCAATGAAAATACCTTATAATATAACGTAATATGCAGTGTATCATTGAAAATACCTTATAATATATCGTAATTTGTAGTGTATCATTGAAAATACCTTATAATATAACGTAATATGCAGTGTATCATTGAAAATACCTTATACTATAACGTAATATGCAGTGTATCATTGAAAATACCTTCCCATATAACGTAATATGCAGTGTATCATTGAAAATACCTTCCCATATAACGTAATATGCAGTGTATCATTGAAAATACCTTCCCATATAACGTAATATGCAGTGTATCATTGAAAATACCTTATAATATATCGTAATTTGTAGTGTATCAATGAAAATACCTTCTCATATAACGTCATATGCAGTGTATCATTGAAAATACCTTATAATATATCGTTATTTGTAGTGTATCTTTGAAAATACCTTATAATATAACGTAATATGCAGTGTATCATTGAAAATACCTTCCCATATAACGTAATATGCAGTGTATCATTGAAAATACCTTATAATATATCGTAATTTGTAGTGTATCAATGAAAATACCTTATGATATAACGTAATATGCAGTGTGCCATTGAAAATACCTTATAATATCACGTAATATGCAGTGTATCATTGAAAATACCTTATAATATAACGTAATATGCAGTGTATCATTGAAAATACCTTATAATATAACGTAATATGCAGGGTATAATTGAAAATACCTTATAATACATCGTAATTTGTAGTGTATCATTGAAAATACCTTAGAATATATGGTAATGCTAGTCTATCAATGAAAATACCTTATAATATAACGTAATATGCAGTGTATCATTGAAAATACCTTATAATATATCGTGATTTGTAGTGTATCATTGAAAATACCTTATAATCTAACGTAATATGCAGTGTATCATTGAAAATACCTTATAATATAACGTAATATGCAGTGTATCATTGAAAATACCTTCCCATATAACGTAATATGCAGTGTATCATTGAAAATACCTTATAATATATCGTAATTTGTAGTGTATCAATGAAAATACCTTCTCATATAACGTAATATGCAGTGTATCATTGAAAATACCTTATAATATATCGTTATTTGTAGTGTATCTTTGAAAATACCTTATAATATAACGTAATATGCAGTGTATCATTGAAAATACCTTATAATATATAGTAGTTTATCATTGAAAATACCTTATAATATAACTTAATATGCAGTGTATCATTGAAAATACCTTATGATGTAACGTAATATGCAGTGTATCATTGAAAATACCTTATAATATAACGTAATATGCAGGGGATCATTGAAAATACCTTATAATATATCGTAATTTGTAGTGTATCAATGAAAATACCTTCTCATATAACGTAATATGCAGTGTATCATTGAAAATACCTTATAATATATCGTAATTTGTAGTGTATCATTGAAAATACCTTATAATATAACGTAATATGCAGTGTATCATTGAAAATACCTTATAATATAACGTAATATGCAGGGTATCATTGAAAATACCTTATAATATATCGTAATTTGTAGTGTATCATTGAAAATACCTTCCCATATAACGTAAAATGCAGTGTATCATTGAAAATACCTTATAATATATGGAAATTCTAGTCTGTCAATGAAAATACCTTATAATATAACGTTACATGCAGTTTATCATTGAAAATACCTTATAATATATCGTAATTTGTAGTGTATCATTGAAAATACATTATAGTATAACGTAATATGCAGTGTATCAGTGAAAGTACCTTATAATATATAGTAGTTTATCATTGAAAATACCTTAGAATATATGGTAATTCTAGTCTATCAATGAAAATACCTTATAATATAACGTAATATGCAGTGTATCATTGAAAATACCTTATAATATATAGCAGTTTATCATTGAAAATACCTTTTAATATAACGTAATATGCAGTGTATCATTGAAAATACCTTCCCATATAACGTAATATGCAGTGTATCATTGAAAATACCTTATAATATATCGTAATTTGTAGTGTATCAATGAAAATTCCTTATAATGTAATGTAATATGCAGTGTATCACTGAAAATACCTTATAATATATCGTAATTTGTAGTGTATCATTGAAAATACCTTATAGTATAACGTAATATGCAGTGCATCATTGAAAATACCTTATAATATAACGTAATATACTGTGTATCTTTGAAATTACCTTATAATATAACGTAATATGCAGGGTATCATTGAAAATACCTTATAATATATCGTAATTTGTAGTGTATCTTTGAAAATACCTTATAATATAACGTTACATGCAGTGTATCATTGAAAATACCTTATAATATAACGTAATATGCAGGGTATCATTGAAAATACCTTATAATATATCGTAATTTGTAGTGTATCTTTGAAAATACCTTATAATATATAGTAGTTTATCATTGAAAATACCTTATAATATAACTTAATATGCAGTGTATCATTGAAAATACCTTATGATATAACGTAATATGCAGTGTATCATTGAAAATACCTTATGATATAACGTAATATGCAGTGTATCATTGAAAATACCTTATAATATAACGTAATATGCAGTGTATCGTAGAAAATACCTTATAATATATAGCAGTTTATCATTGAAAATACCTTATAATATACCTTAATATGCAGTGTATCATTGAAAATACCTTATAATATATCGTTATTTGTAGTGTATCTTTGAAAATACCTTATAATATAACGTAATATGCAGTGTATCATTGAAAATACCTTATAATATATAGTAGTTTATCATTGAAAATACCTTATAATATAACTTAATATGCAGTGTATCATTGAAAATACCTTATGATATAACGTAATATGCAGTGTATCATTGAAAATACCTTATAATATAACGTAATATGCAGGGTATCATTGAAAATACCTTATAATATATCGTAATATGCAGTGTACCATTGAAAATACCTTATAATATAACGTAATATGCAGTGTATCATTGAAAATACCTTATGATATAACGTAATATGCAGGGTATCATTGAAAATACCTTATAATATATCGTAATTTGTAGTGTATCATTGAAAATAATTTACAATATATGGTAATTCTAGTCTATCATTGAAAATACCTTATAATATAACGTAATTTGTAGTGTATCATTGAAAATAACTTAGAATATATGGTAATTCTAGTCTATCATTGAAAATACCTTATAATATAACGTAATATGCAGGGTATCATTGAAAATACCTTATAATATATCGTAATATGCAGTGTATCATTGAAAATACCTTCCCATATAACGTAATATGCAGTGTATCATTGAAAATACCTTATAATATATCGTAATTTGTAGTGTATCAATGAAAATACCTTCTCATATAACGTAATATGCAGTGTATCATTGAAAATACCTTATAATATATCGTTATTTGTAGTGTATCTTTGAAAATACCTTATAATATAACGTAATTTGTAGTGTATCATTGAAAATACCTTAGAATATATGGTAATTCTAGTCTATCAATGAAAATACCTTATAATATAACGTAATATGCAGTGTATCATGGAAAATACCTTATAATATATCGTAATTTGTAGTGTATCATTGAAAATACCTTATAGTATAACGTAATATGCAGTGCATCATTGAAAAAACCTTATAATATAACGTAATATGCAGTGTATCATTGAAAATACCTTATAATATATCGTAATTTGTAGTGTATCAATGAAAATTCCTTATAATGTAATGTAATATGCAGTGTATCACTGAAAATACCTTATAATATATCGTAATTTGTAGTGTATCATTGAAAATACCTTATAGTATAACGTAATATGCAGTGCATCATTGAAAATACCTTATAATATAACGTAATATACTGTGTATCTTTGAAATTACCTTATAATATAACGTAATATGCAGGGTATCATTGAAAATACCTTATAATATATCGTAATTTGTAGTGTATCTTTGAAAATACCTTATAATATAACGTTACATGCAGTGTATCATTGAAAATACCTTATATCATAACGTAATATGCAGGGTATCATTGAAAATACCTTATAATATATCGTAATTTGTAGTGTATCTTTGAAAATACCTTATAATATAACGTAATATGCAGTGTATCGTAGAAAATACCTTATAATATATAGCAGTTTATCATTGAAAATACCTTATAATATACCTTAATATGCAGTGTATCATTGAAAATACCTTATAATATATCGTTATTTGTAGTGTATCTTTGAAAATACCTTATAATATAACGTAATATGCAGTGTATCATTGAAAATACCTTATAATATATAGTAGTTTATCATTGAAAATACCTTATAATATAACTTAATATGCAGTGTATCATTGAAAATACCTTATGATATAACGTAATATGCAGTGTATCATGGAAAATACCTTATAATATATCGTAATTTGTATTGTATCATTGAAAATACCTTATAATATATAGTAGTTTATCATTGAAAATACCTTATAATATAACTTAATATGCAGTGTATCATTGAAAATACCTTATGATATAACGTAATATGCAGTGGATCATTGAAAATACCTTATAATATAACGTAATATGCAGGGTATCATTGAAAATACCTTATAATATATCGTAATATGCAGTGTACCATTGAAAATACCTTATAATATAACGTAATATGCAGTGTATCATTGAAAATACCTTATAATATATCGTAATATGCAGTGTATCATTGAAAATACCTTATAATATATCGTAATATGCAGTCTACCATTGAAAATACATTATAAAATAATGTAATATGTAGTCTGTCATTGAAAATACCTTATAATATATCGTAACATGCAGTTTATCATTGAAAATACCTTATAATATAACGTAATATGCAGTGTATCATTGAAAATACCTTAGAATATATGGTAATTCTAGTCTTTCAATGAAAATACCTTATAATATAACGTAATATGCAGTGTATCATTGAAAATACCTTATAATATATAGTAGTTTATCATTGAAAATACCTTATAATATAACGCAATATGCAGTGTATCATTGAAAATACCTTATAATATAACGTAATATGCAGTGTATCATTGAAAATACCTTATAATATATAGTAGTTTATCATTGAAAATACCTTATAATATAACGTAATATGCTGTGTATCATTGAAAATACCTTATAATATATCGTAATTTGTATTGTATCATTGAGAATACCTTATAGTATAACGTAATATGCAGTGCATCATTGAAAATACCTTATGATATAACGTAATATGCAGGGTATCATTGAAAATAACTCATAATATATCGTAATTTGTAGTGTATCAATGAAAATACCTTCTCATATAACGTAATATGCAGTGTATCATTGAAAATACCTTATAATGTAACGTAATATGCAGGGTATCATTGAAAATACCTTATAATATATCGTAGTTTGTAGTGTACCATTGAAAATACCTTAGAATATATGGTAATGCTAGTCTATTAATGAAAATACCTTATAATATAACGTAATATGCAGTGTATCATTGAAAATACCTTATGATATAACGTAATATGCAGGGTATCATTGAAAATACCTTATAATATATCGTAATTTGTAGTGTATCATTGAAAATAACTTACAATATATGGTAATTCTAGTCTATCATTGAAAATACCTTATAATATAACGTAATTTGTAGTGTATCATTGAAAATAACTTAGAATATATGGTAATTCTAGTCTGTCATTGAAAATACCTTATAATATAACGCAATATGCAGTGTATCATTGAAAATACCTTATAATATATCGTAATATGCAGTGTATCATTGAAAATACCTTATAATGTTATGTAATATGCAGTCTACCATTGAAAATACATTATAAAATAATGTAATATGCAGTCTGTCATTGAAAATACCTTATAAAATAACGTAATATGCAGTATACCATTGAAAATACTTATAATATAACGTAATATGCAGTTTATCATTGAAAATACCTTATAATATAACGTAATATGCAGTGTATCATTGAAAATACCTTAGAATATATGGTAATTCTAGTCTATCAATGAAAATACCTTATAATATATCGTAATTTGTATTGTATCATTGAAAATACCTTATAGTATAACGTAATATGCAGTGCATCATTGAAAATACCTTATAATATATAGTAGTTTATCATTGAAAATACCTTATAGTATAACGTAATATGCAGTGTATCATTGAAAATACCTTGTAATATAACGTAATATGCAGTGTATCATTGAAAATACCTTATAATATATTGCAGTTTATCATTGAAAATACCTTTTAATATAACTTAATATGCAGTGTATCATTGAAAATACCTTATGATATAACGTAATATGCAGTGTATCATTGAAAATACCTTAGAATATATGGTAATTCTAGTCTATCAATGAAAATACCTTATAATATAACGTAATATGCAGTGTATCATTGAAAATACCTTATAATATATCGTAATTTGTAGTGTATCATTGAAAATACCTTATATTATAACGTAATATGCAGTGTATCATTGAAAATACCTTATAATATATCGTAATTTGTAGTGTATCATTGAAAATAACTTAGAATATATGGTAATTCTAGTCTATCATTGAAAATACCTTATAATATAACGTAATTTGTAATGTATCATTGAAAATAACTTAGAATATATGGTAATTCTAGTCTATCATTGAAAATACCTTATAATATAACGTAATATGCAGGGTATCATTGAAAATACCTTATAATATATCGTAATATGCAGTGTACCATTGAAAATACCTTATAATATAACGTAATATGCAGTGTATCATTGAAAATACCTTATAATATATCGTAATATGCAGTGTATCATTGAAAATACCTTATAATATATCGTAATATGCAGTCTACCATTGAAAATACATTATAAAATAATGTAATATGTAGTCTGTCATTGAAAATACCTTATAATATAACGCAATATGCAGTGTATCGTTGAAAATACCTTATAATATATTGCAGTTTATCATTGAAAATACCTTATAATATATAGTAGTTTATCATTGAAAATACCTTATAGTATAACGTAATATGCAGTGTATCATTGAAAATACCTTGTAATATAACGTAATATGCAGTGTATCATTGGAAATACCTTATAATATATCGTAATATGCAGTGTATCATTGAAAATACCTTATAATATATCGTAATATGCAGTGTACCATTGAAAATACGTTATAATATAACGTAATATGCAGTGTATCGTTGCAAATACCTTATAATATATCGTAATATGCAGTCTACCATTGAAAATACATTATAAAATAATGTAATATGTAGTCTGTCATTGAAAATACCTTATAATATAACGCAATATGCAGTGTATCATTGAAAATACCTTATAATATATCGTAATATGCAGTGTATCATTGAAAATACCTTATAATGTTATGTAAAATGCAGTCTACCATTGAAAATACATTATAAAATAATGTAATATGCAGTCTGTCATTGAAAATACCTTATAAAATAACGTAATATGCAGTATACCATTGAAAATACTTATAATATAACGTAATATGCAGTTTATCATTGAAAATACCTTATAATATAACGTAATATGCAGTGTATCATTGAAAATACCTTATAATATATCGTAATTTGTAGTGTATCATTGAAAATAACTTACAATATATGGTAATTCTAGTCTATCATTGAAAATACCTTATAATATAACGTAATTTGTAATGTATCATTGAAAATAACTTAGAATATATGGTAATTCTAGTCTATCATTGAAAATACCTTATAATATAACGTAATATGCAGGGTATCATTGAAAATACCTTATAATATATCGTAATATGCAGTGTACCATTGAAAATACCTTATAATATAACGTAATATGCAGTGTATCATTGAAAATACCTTATAATATATCGTAATATGCAGTGTATCATTGAAAATACCTTATAATATATCGTAATATGCAGTCTACCATTGAAAATACATTATCAAATAATGTAATATGTAGTCTGTCATTGAAAATACCTTATAATATAACGCAATATGCAGTGTATCGTTGAAAATACCTTATAATATATTGCAGTTTATCATTGAAAATACCTTATAATATATAGTAGTTTATCATTGAAAATACCTTATAGTATAACGTAATATGCAGTGTATCATTGAAAATACCTTGTAATATAACGTATTATGCAGTGTATCATTGGAAATACCTTATAATATAACGTAATATGCAGTGTATCATTGAAAATACCTTATAATATATTGCAGTTTATCATTGAAAATACCTTTTAATATAACTTAATATGCAGTGTATCATTGAAAATACCTTATGATATAACGTAATATGCAGTGTATCATTGAAAATACCTTAGAATATATGGTAATTCTAGTCTATCAATGAAAAAACCTTACAATATAACTTAATATGCAGTGTATCATTGAAAATACCTTATAATATATCGTAATTTGTAGTGTATCATTGAAAATACCTTATAATATAACGTAATATGCAGTGTATCATTGAAAATACCTTATAATATAACGTAATATGCAGGGTATCATTGAAAATACCTTATAATATATCGTAATTTGTAGTGTATCATTGAAAATAACTTACAATATATGGTAATTCTAGTCTATCATTGAAAATACCTTATAATATAACGTAATTTGTAGTGTATCATTGAAAATAACTTAGAATATATGGTAATTCTAGTCTATCATTGAAAATACCTTATAATATAACGTAATATGCAGGGTATCATTGAAAATACCTTATAATATATCGTAATATGCAGTGTAACATTGAAAATACCTTATAATATAACGTAATATGCAGTGTATCATTGAAAATACCTTCCCATATAACGTAATATGCAGTGTATCATTGAAAATACCTTATAATATATCGTAATTTGTAGTGTATCAATGAAAATACCTTCTCATATAACGTAATATGCAGTGTATCATTGAAAATACCTTATAATATATAGCAGTTTATCATTGAAAATACCTTATAATAACTTAATATGCAGGGTATCATTGAAAATACCTTATAATATATCGTAATTTGTAGTGTATCATTGAAAATACCTTAGAATATATGGTAATTCTTGTCTATCAATGAAAATACCTTATAATATAACGTAATATGCAGTGTATCATTGAATATACCATATGATATAACGTAATATGCAGGGTATCATTGAAAATACCTTATAATATATCGTAATTTGTAGTGTATCATTGAAAATACCTTAGAATATAAGGTAATTCTAGTCTATCAATGAAAATACCTTATAATATAACGTAATATGCAGTGTATCATTGAAAATACCTTATAATATATCGTAATTTGTAGTTTATCATTGAAAATACCTTATAATATAACGTACTATGCAGGGTATCATTGAAAATACCTTATAATATATCGTAATTTGTAGTGTATCATTGAAAATAACTTAGAATATATGGTAATTCTAGTCTATCATTGAAAATACCTTATAATATAACGTAATATGCAGGGTATCATTGAAAATACCTTATAATATAACGCAATATGCAGTGTATCATTGAAAATACCTTATAATATATCGTAATATGCAGTGTATCATTGAAAATACCTTATAATGTTATGTAATATGCAGTCTACCATTGAAAATACATTATAAAATAATGTAATATGCAGTCTGTCATTGAAAATACCTTATAAAATAACGTAATATGCAGTATACCATTGAAAATACTTATAATATAACGTAATATGCAGGGTATCATTGAAAATACCTTATAATATATCGTAATTTGTAGTGTATCATTGAAAATACCTTAGAATATATGGTAATTCTTGTCTATCAATGAAAATACCTTATAATATAACGTAATATGCAGTGTATCATTGAATATACCATATGATATAACGTAATATGCAGGGTATCATTGAAAATACCTTATAATATATCGTAATTTGTAGTGTATCATTGAAAATACCTTATAATATATCGTAATATGCAGTGTATCATTGAAAATACCTTATAATGTTATGTAATATGCAGTCTACCATTGAAAATACATTATAAAATAATGTAATATGCAGTCTGTCATTGAAAATACCTTATAAAATAACGTAATATGCAGTATACCATTGAAAATACTTATAATATAACGTAATATGCAGTTTATCATTGAAAATACCTTATAATATAACGTAATATGCAGTGTATCATTGAAAATACCTTAGAATATATGGTAATTCTAGTCTATCAATGAAAATACCTTATAATATATCGTAATTTGTATTGTATCATTGAAAATACCTTATAGTATAACGTAATATGCAGTGCATCATTGAAAATACCTTATAATATATAGTAGTTTATCATTGAAAATACCTTATAGTATAACGTAATATGCAGTGTATCATTGAAAATACCTTGTAATATAACGTAATATGCAGTGAATCATTGAAAATACCTTATAATATATTGCAGTTTATCATTGAAAATACCTTTTAATATAACTTAATATGCAGTGTATCATTGAAAATACCTTATGATATAACGTAATATGCAGTGTATCATTGAAAATACCTTAGAATATATGGTAATTCTAGTCTATCAATGAAAATACCTTATAATATAACGTAATATGCAGTGTATCATTGAAAATACCTTATAATATATCGTAATTTGTAGTGTATCATTGAAAATACCTTATATTATAACGTAATATGCAGTGTATCATTGAAAATACCTTATAATATATCGTAATTTGTAGTGTATCATTGAAAATAACTTACAATATATGGTAATTCTAGTCTATCATTGAAAATACCTTATAATATAACGTAATTTGTAATGTATCATTGAAAATAACTTAGAATATATGGTAATTCTAGTCTATCATTGAAAATACCTTATAATATAACGTAATATGCAGGGTATCATTGAAAATACCTTATAATATATCGTAATATGCAGTGTACCATTGAAAATACCTTATAATATAACGTAATATGCAGTGTATCATTGAAAATACCTTATAATATATCGTAATATGCAGTGTATCATTGAAAATACCTTATAATATATCGTAATATGCAGTCTACCATTGAAAATACATTATCAAATAATGTAATATGTAGTCTGTCATTGAAAATACCTTATAATATAACGCAATATGCAGTGTATCGTTGAAAATACCTTATAATATATTGCAGTTTATCATTGAAAATACCTTATAATATATAGTAGTTTATCATTGAAAATACCTTATAGTATAACGTAATATGCAGTGTATCATTGAAAATACCTTGTAATATAACGTATTATGCAGTGTATCATTGGAAATACCTTATAATATAACGTAATATGCAGTGTATCATTGAAAATACCTTATAATATATTGCAGTTTATCATTGAAAATACCTTTTAATATAACTTAATATGCAGTGTATCATTGAAAATACCTTATGATATAACGTAATATGCAGTGTATCATTGAAAATACCTTAGAATATATGGTAATTCTAGTCTATCAATGAAAAAACCTTACAATATAACTTAATATGCAGTGTATCATTGAAAATACCTTATAATATATCGTAATTTGTAGTGTATCATTGAAAATACCTTATAATATATAGTAGTTTATCATTGAAAATACCTTATAATATAACTTAATATGCAGTGTATCATTGAAAATACCTTATGATATAACGTAATATGCAGTGTATCATTGAAAATACCTTATAATATAACGTAATATGCAGGGTATCATTGAGAATACCTTATAATATATCGTAATATGCAGTGTATCATTGAATATACCATATGATATAACGTAATATGCAGGGTATCATTGAAAATACCTTATAATATATCGTAATTTGTAGTGTATCATTGAAAATACCTTAGAATATATGGTAATTCTAGTCTATCAATGAAAATACCTTATAATATAACGTAATATGCAGTGTATCATTGAAAATACCTTATAATATATCGTAATTTGTAGTTTATCATTGAAAATACCTTATAATATAACGTAATATGCAGGGTATCATTGAAAATACCTTATAATATATCGTAATTTGTAGTGTATCATTGAAAATAACTTAGAATATATGGTAATTCTAGTCTATCATTGAAAATACCTTATAATATAACGTAATATGCAGGGTATCATTGAAAATACCTTATAATATAACGCAATATGCAGTGTATCATTGAAATACCTTATAATATATCGTAATATGCAGTGTATCATTGAAAATACCTTATAATGTTATGTAATATGCAGTCTACCATTGAAAATACATTATAAAATAATGTAATATGCAGTCTGTCATTGAAAATACCTTATAAAATAACGTAATATGCAGTATACCATTGAAAATACTTATAATATAACGTAATATGCAGGGTATCATTGAAAATACCTTATAATATATCGTAATTTGTAGTGTATCATTGAAAATACCTTAGAATATATGGTAATTCTTGTCTATCAATGAAAATACCTTATAATATAACGTAATATGCAGTGTATCATTGAATATACCATATGATATAACGTAATATGCAGGGTATCATTGAAAATACCTTATAATATATCGTAATTTGTAGTGTATCATTGAAAATACCTTAGAATATATGGTAATTCTAGTCTATCAATGAAAATACCTTATAATATAACGTAATATGCAGTGTATCATTGAAAATACCTTATAATATATCGTAATTTGTAGTTTATCATTGAAAATACCTTATAATATAACGTACTATGCAGGGTATCATTGAAAATACCTTATAATATATCGTAATTTGTAGTGTATCATTGAAAATAACTTAGAATATATGGTAATTCTAGTCTATCATTGAAAATACCTTATAATATAACGTAATATGCAGGGTATCATTGAAAATACCTTATAATATAACGCAATATGCAGTGTATCATTGAAAATACCTTATAATATAACGTAATATGCAGTGTATCATTGAAAATACCTTAGAATATATGGTAATTCTAGTCTATCAATGAAAATACCTTATAATATATCGTAATTTGTATTGTATCATTGAAAATACCTTATAGTATAACGTAATATGCAGTGCATCATTGAAAATACCTTATAATATCACGTAATATGCAGTGTATCATTGAAAATACCTTATAATATAACGTAATATGCAGGATATCATTGAAAATACCTTATAATATATCGTAATTTGTAGTGTATCAATGAAAATACCTTATAATATATAGTAGTTTATCATTGAAAATACCTTATAGTATAACGTAATATGCAGTGTATCATTGAAAATACCTTGTAATATATCGTAATATGCAGTGTATCATTGAAAATACCTTATAATATAACGTAATATGCAGTGTATCATTGAAAATACCTTAGAATATATGGTAATTCTAGTCTATCAATGAAAATACCTTATAATATATCGTAATTTGTATTGTATCATTGAAAATACCTTATAGTATAACGTAATATGCAGTGCATCATTGAAAATACCTTATAATATAACGTAATATGCAGTGTATCATTGAAAATACCTTATAATATATCGTAATTTGTAGTGTATCATTGAAAATACCTTATAATATAACGTAATATGCAGTGTATCATTGAAAATACCTTATAATATAAAGTAATATGCAGTGTATCATTGAAAATACCTTATAATATAACGTAATATGCAGTGTATTATTGAATATACCTTCCCATATAACTTAATATGCAGTGTATCATTGAATATACCTTATGATATAACGTAATTTGTAGTGTATCATTGAAAATACCTTATAATATATAGTAGTTTATCATTGAAAATACCTTATAGTATAACGTAATATGCAGTGTATCATTGAAAATACCTTGTAATATAACGTAATATGCAGTGTATCATTGAAAATACATTATAATATATTGCAGTTTATCATTGAAAATACGTTTTAATATAACTTAATATGCAGTGTATCATTGAAAATACCTTATGATATAACGTAATATGCAGTGTATCATTGAAAATACCTTAGAATATATGGTAATTCTAGTCTATCAATGAAAATACCTTATAATATAACGTAATATACAGTGTATCATTGAAAATACCTTATAATATATCGTAATTTGTAGTGTATCATTGAAAATACCTTATAATATAACGTAATATGCAGTGTATCATTGAAAATACCTTATAATATAACGTAATATGCAGTGTATCATTGAAAATACCTTATAATATAACGTAATATGCAGTGTATCATTGAAAATACCTTCCTATATAACTTAATATGCAGTGTATCATTGAATATACCTTATAATATAACGTAATATGCAGTGTATCATTGAAAATACCTTACAATATATACTAGTTTATCATTGAAAATACCTTATAATATAACTTAATATGCAGTGTATCATTGAAAATACCTTATAATATAACGTAATATGCAGGGTATCATTGAAAATACCTTATAATATATCGTAATTTGTAGTGTATCAATGAAAATACCTTATAATATATAGTAGTTTATCATTGAAAATACCTTATAATATAACGTAATATGCAGTGTATCATTGAAAATACCTTATAATATATCGTAATATGCAGTGTATCATTGGAAATACCTTATAATATAACGTAATATGCAGTGTATCATTGAAAATACCTTAGAATATATGGTAATTCTAGTCTATCAATGAAAATACCTTATAATATATCGTAATTTGTAGTGTATCATTGAAAATACCTTATAGTATAACGTAATATGCAGTGCATCATTGAAAATACCTTATAATATAACGTAATATGCAGTGTATCATTGAAAATACCTTATAATATATCGTAATTTGTAGTGTATCATTGAAAATACCTTATAATATAACGTAATATGCAGTGTATCATTGAAAATACCTTATAATATAACGTAATATGCAGTGTATCATTGAAAATACCTTATAATATAACGTAATATGCAGTGTATTATTGAATATACCTTCCCATATAACTTAATATGCAGTGTATCATTGAATATACCTTATGATATAACGTAATTTGTAGTGTATCATTGAAAATACCTTATAATATATAGTAGTTTATCATTGAAAATACCTTATAGTATAACGTAATATGCAGTGTATCATTGAAAATACCTTGTAATATAACGTAATATGCAGTGTATCATTGAAAATACATTATAATATATTGCAGTTTATCATTGAAAATACCTTTTAATATAACTTAATATGCAGTGTATCATTGAAAATACCTTAAGATATAACGTAATATGCAGTGTATCATTGAAAATACCTTAGAATATATGGTAATTCTAGTCTATCAATGAAAATACCTTATAATATAACGTAATATGCAGTGTATCATTGAAAATACCTTATAATATATCGTAATTTGTAGTGTATCATTGAAAATACCTTATAATATAACGTAATATGCAGTGTATCATTGAAAATACCTTATAATATAACGTACTATGCAGGGTATCATTGAAAATACCTTATAATATATCGTAATTTGTAGTGTATCATTGAAAATAACTTAGAATATATGGTAATTCTAGTCTATCATTGAAAATACCTTATAATATAACGTAATATGCAGGGTATCATTGAAAATACCTTATAATATAACGCAATATGCAGTGTATCATTGAAAATACCTTATAATATATCGTAATATGCAGTGTATCATTGAAAATACCTTATAATGTTATGTAATATGCAGTCTACCATTGAAAATACATTATAAAATAATGTAATATGCAGTCTGTCATTGAAAATACCTTATAAAATAACGTAATATGCAGTATACCATTGAAAATACTTATAATATAACGTAATATGCAGGGTATCATTGAAAATACCTTATAATATAACGCAATATGCAGTGTATCATTGAAAATACCTTATAATATATCGTAATATGCAGTGTATCATTGAAAATACCTTATAATGTTATGTAATATGCAGTCTACCATTGAAAATACATTATAAAATAATGTAATATGCAGTCTGTCATTGAAAATACCTTATAAAATAACGTAATATGCAGTATACCATTGAAAATACTTATAATATAACGTAATATGCAGTTTATCATTGAAAATACCTTATAATATAACGTAATATGCAGTGTATCATTGAAAATACCTTAGAATATATGGTAATTCTAGTCTATCAATGAAAATACCTTATAATATATCGTAATTTGTATTGTATCATTGAAAATACCTTATAGTATAACGTAATATGCAGTGCATCATTGAAAATACCTTATAATATCACGTAATATGCAGTGTATCTTTGAAAATACCTTATAATATAACGTAATATGCAGTGTATCATTGAAAATACCTTCCTATATAACTTAATATGCAGTGTATCATTGAATATACCTTATAATATAACGTAATATGCAGTGTATCATTGAAAATACCTTACAATATATACTAGTTTATCATTGAAAATACCTTATAATATAACTTAATATGCAGTGTATCATTGAAAATACCTTATAATATAACGTAATATGCAGGGTATCATTGAAAATACCTTATAATATATCGTAATTTGTAGTGTATCAATGAAAATACCTTATAATATATAGTAGTTTATCATTGAAAATACCTTATAATATAACGTAATATGCAGTGTATCATTGAAAATACCTTGTAATATATCGTAATATGCAGTGTATCATTGGAAATACCTTATAATATAACGTAATATGCAGTGTATCATTGAAAATACCTTAGAATATATGGTAATTCTAGTCTATCAATGAAAATACCTTATAATATATCGTAATTTGTAGTGTATCATTGAAAATACCTTATAGTATAACGTAATATGCAGTGCATCATTGAAAATACCTTATAATATAACGTAATATGCAGTGTATCATTGAAAATACCTTATAATATATCGTAATTTGTAGTGTATCATTGAAAATACCTTATAATATAACGTAATATGCAGTGTATCATTGAAAATACCTTATAATATAACGTAATATGCAGTGTATCATTGAAAATACCTTATAATATAACGTAATATGCAGTGTATTATTGAATATACCTTCCCATATAACTTAATATGCAGTGTATCATTGAATATACCTTATGATATAACGTAATTTGTAGTGTATCATTGAAAATACCTTATAATATATAGTAGTTTATCATTGAAAATACCTTATAGTATAACGTAATATGCAGTGTATCATTGAAAATACCTTGTAATATAACGTAATATGCAGTGTATCATTGAAAATACATTATAATATATTGCAGTTTATCATTGAAAATACCTTTTAATATAACTTAATATGCAGTGTATCATTGAAAATACCTTAAGATATAACGTAATATGCAGTGTATCATTGAAAATACCTTAGAATATATGGTAATTCTAGTCTATCAATGAAAATACCTTATAATATAACGTAATATGCAGTGTATCATTGAAAATACCTTATAATATATCGTAATTTGTAGTGTATCATTGAAAATACCTTATAATATAACGTAATATGCAGTGTATCATTGAAAATACCTTATAATATAACGTACTATGCAGGGTATCATTGAAAATACCTTATAATATATCGTAATTTGTAGTGTATCATTGAAAATAACTTAGAATATATGGTAATTCTAGTCTATCATTGAAAATACCTTATAATATAACGTAATATGCAGTGTATCATTGAAAATACCTTATAATATAACGCAATATGCAGTGTATCATTGAAAATACCTTATAATATATCGTAATATGCAGTGTATCATTGAAAATACCTTATAATGTTATGTAATATGCAGTCTACCATTGAAAATACATTATAAAATAATGTAATATGCAGTCTGTCATTGAAAATACCTTATAAAATAACGTAATATGCAGTATACCATTGAAAATACTTATAATATAACGTAATATGCAGTTTATCATTGAAAATACCTTATAATATAACGTAATATGCAGTGTATCATTGAAAATACCTTAGAATATATGGTAATTCTAGTCTATCAATGAAAATACCTTATAATATATCGTAATTTGTATTGTATCATTGAAAATACCTTATAGTATAACGTAATATGCAGTGCATCATTGAAAATACCTTATAATATCACGTAATATGCAGTGTATCATTGAAAATACCTTATAATATAACGTAATATGCAGGATATCATTGAAAATACCTTATAATATATCGTAATTTGTAGTGTATCAATGAAAATACCTTATAATATATAGTAGTTTATCATTGAAAATACCTTATAGTATAACGTAATATGCAGTGTATCATTGAAAATACCTTGTAATATATCGTAATATGCAGTGTATCATTGGAAATACCTTATAATATAACGTAATATGCAGTGTATCATTGAAAATACCTTAGAATATATGGTAATTCTAGTCTATCAATGAAAATACCTTATAATATATCGTAATTTGTATTGTATCATTGAAAATACCTTATAGTATAACGTAATATGCAGTGCATCATTGAAAATACCTTATAATATAACGTAATATGCAGTGTATCATTGAAAATACCTTATAATATATCGTAATTTGTAGTGTATCATTGAAAATACCTTATAATATAACGTAATATGCAGTGTATCATTGAAAATACCTTATAATATAACGTAATATGCAGTGTATCATTGAAAATACCTTATAATATAACGTAATATGCAGTGTATTATTGAATATACCTTCCCATATAACTTAATATGCAGTGTATCATTGAATATACCTTATGATATAACGTAATTTGTAGTGTATCATTGAAAATACCTTATAATATATAGTAGTTTATCATTGAAAATACCTTATAGTATAACGTAATATGCAGTGTATCATTGAAAATACCTTGTAATATAACGTAATATGCAGTGTATCATTGAAAATACATTATAATATATTGCAGTTTATCATTGAAAATACGTTTTAATATAACTTAATATGCAGTGTATCATTGAAAATACCTTATGATATAACGTAATATGCAGTGTATCATTGAAAATACCTTAGAATATATGGTAATTCTAGTCTATCAATGAAAATACCTTATAATATAACGTAATATACAGTGTATCATTGAAAATACCTTATAATATATCGTAATTTGTAGTGTATCATTGAAAATACCTTATAATATAACGTAATATGCAGTGTATCATTGAAAATACCTTATAATATAACGTAATATGCAGTGTATCATTGAAAATACCTTATAATATAACGTAATATGCAGTGTATCATTGAAAATACCTTCCTATATAACTTAATATGCAGTGTATCATTGAATATACCTTATAATATAACGTAATATGCAGTGTATCATTGAAAATACCTTACAATATATACTAGTTTATCATTGAAAATACCTTATAATATAACTTAATATGCAGTGTATCATTGAAAATACCTTATAATATAACGTAATATGCAGGGTATCATTGAAAATACCTTATAATATATCGTAATTTGTAGTGTATCAATGAAAATACCTTATAATATATAGTAGTTTATCATTGAAAATACCTTATAGTATAACGTAATATGCAGTGTATCATTGAAAATACCTTGTAATATATCGTAATATGCAGTGTATCATTGGAAATACCTTATAATATAACGTAATATGCAGGGTATCATTGAAAATACCTTAGAATATATGGTAATTCTAGTCTATCAATGAAAATACCTTATAATATATCGTAATTTGTATTGTATCATTGAAAATACCTTATAGTATAACGTAATATGCAGTGCATCATTGAAAATACCTTATAATATAACGTAATATGCAGTGTATCATTGAAAATACCTTATAATATATCGTAATTTGTAGTGTATCATTGAAAATACCTTATAATATAACGTAATATGCAGGGTATCATTGAAAATACCTTATAATATAACGTAATATGCAGTGCATCATTGAAAATACCTTATAATATAACGTAATATGCAGTGTATTATTGAATATACCTTCCCATATAACTTAATATGCAGTGTATCATTGAATATACCTTATGATATAACGTAATTTGTAGTGTATCATTGAAAATACCTTATAATATATAGTAGTTTATCATTGAAAATACCTTATAGTATAACGTAATATGCAGTGTATCATTGAAAAGACCTTGTAATATAACGTAATATGCAGTGTATCATTGAAAATACATTATAATATATTGCAGTTTATCATTGAAAATACCTTTTAATATAACTTAATATGCAGTGTATCATTGAAAATACCTTAAGATATAACGTAATATGCAGTGTATCATTGAAAATACCTTAGAATATATGGTAATTCTAGTCTATCAATGAAAATACCTTATAATATAACGTAATATGCAGTGTATCATTGAAAATACCTTAATATATCGTAATTTGTAGTGTATCATTGAAAATACCTTATAATATAACGTAATATGCAGTGTATCATTGAAAATACCTTATAATATAACGTAATATGCAGTGTATCATTGAAAATACCTTATAATATAACGTAATATGCAGTGTATCATTGAAAATACCTTCCTATATAACTTAATATGCAGTGTATCATTGAATATACCTTATAATATAACGTAATATGCAGTGTATCATTGAAAATACCTTATAATATATACTAGTTTATCATTGAAAATACCTTATAATATAACTTAATATGCAGTGTATCATTGAAAATACCTTATAATATAACGTAATATGCAGGGTATCATTGAAAATACCTTATAATATATCGTAATATGCAGTGTACCATTGAAAATACGTTATAATATAACGTAATATGCAGTGTATCGTTGAAAATACCTTATAATATATCGTAATATGCAGTCTACCATTGAAAATACATTATAAAATAATGTAATATGTAGTCTGTCATTGAAAATACCTTATAATATATAGTAGTTTATCATTGAAAATACCTTATAATATAACTTAATATGCAGTGTATCATTGAAAATACCTTATAGTATAACGTAATATGCAGTGCATCATTGAAAATACCTTATAATATAACGTAATATGCAGTGTATCATTGAAAATACCTTATAATATAACGTAATATGCAGTGTATCATTGAAAATACCTTATAATATATAGTAGTTTATCATTGAAAATACCTTATAATATAACTTAATATGCAGTGTATCATTGAAAATACCTTATAGTATAACGTAATATGCAGTGCATCATTTAAAATACCTTATAACATATCGTAATTTGTAGTGTATCAATGAAAATACCTTCTCATATAACGTAATATGCAGTGTATCATTGAAAATACCTTATAATATATCGTTATTTGTAGTGTATCATTGAAAATACCTTATAATATAACGTGATATGCAGTGTATCATTGAAAATACCTTCCCATATAACTTAATATGCAGTGTATCATTGAATATACCTTATGATATAACGTAATATGCAGTGTATCATTGAAAATACCTTATAATATATTGCAGTTTATCATTGAAAATACCTTTTAATATAACTTAATATGCAGTGTATCATTGAAAATACCTTATGATATAACGTAATATGCAGTGTATCATTGAAAATACCTTAGAATATATGGTAATTCTAGTCTATCAATGAAAATACCTTATAATATAACGTAATATGCATTGTATCATTGAAAATACCTTATAATATATAGTAGTCTGTCATTGAAAATACCTTATAATATATAGTAGTTTATCATTGAAAATACCTTATAATATAACTTAATATGCAGTGTATCATTGAAAATACCTTATAGTATAACGTAATATGCAGTGCATCATTGAAAATACCTTATAATATAACGTAATATGCAGTGCATCATTGAAAATACCTTATAATATAACGTAATATGCAGTGTATCATTGAAAATACCTTATAATATATCGTAATTTGTAGTGTATCATTGAAAATACCTTATAATATAACGTAATATGCAGTGTATCATTGAAAATACCTTATAATATAACGTAATATGCAGTGTATCATTGAAAATACCTTATAATATAACGTAATATGCAGTGTATTATTGAATATACCTTCCCATATAACTTAATATGCAGTGTATCATTGAATATACCTTATGATATAACGTAATTTGTAGTGTATCATTGAAAATACCTTATAATATATAGTAGTTTATCATTGAAAATACCTTATAGTATAACGTAATATGCAGTGTATCATTGAAAAGACCTTGTAATATAACGTAATATGCAGTGTATCATTGAAAATACATTATAATATATTGCAGTTTATCATTGAAAATACCTTTTAATATAACTTAATATGCAGTGTATCATTGAAAATACCTTAAGATATAACGTAATATGCAGTGTATCATTGAAAATACCTTAGAATATATGGTAATTCTAGTCTATCAATGAAAATACCTTATAATATAACGTAATATGCAGTGTATCATTGAAAATACCTTATAATATATCGTAATTTGTAGTGTATCATTGAAAATACCTTATAATATAACGTAATATGCAGTGTATCATTGAAAATACCTTATAATATAACGTAATATGCAGTGTATCATTGAAAATACCTTATAATATAACGTAATATGCAGTGTATCATTGAAAATACCTTCCTATATAACTTAATATGCAGTGTATCATTGAATATACCTTATAATATAACGTAATATGCAGTGTATCATTGAAAATACCTTATAATATATACTAGTTTATCATTGAAAATACCTTATAATATAACTTAATATGCAGTGTATCATTGAAAATACCTTATAATATAACGTAATATGCAGGGTATCATTGAAAATACCTTATAATATATCGTAATATGCAGTGTACCATTGAAAATACGTTATAATATAACGTAATATGCAGTGTATCGTTGAAAATACCTTATAATATATCGTAATATGCAGTCTACCATTGAAAATACATTATATAATAATGTAATATGTAGTCTGTCATTGAAAATACCTTATAATATATAGTAGTTTATCATTGAAAATACCTTATAATATAACTTAATATGCAGTGTATCATTGAAAATACCTTATAGTATGACGTAAACTGCAGTGCATCATTGAAAATACCTTATAATATAACGTAATATGCAGTGTATCATTGAAAATACCTTATAATATAACGTAATATGCAGTGTATCATTGAAAATACCTTATAATATATAGTAGTTTATCATTGAAAATACCTTATAATATAACTTAATATGCAGTGTATCATTGAAAATACCTTATAGTATAACGTAATATGCAGTGCATCATTTAAAATACCTTATAACATATCGTAATTTGTAGTGTATCAATGAAAATACCTTCTCATATAACGTAATATGCAGTGTATCATTGAAAATACCTTATAATATATCGTTATTTGTAGTGTATCATTGAAAATACCTTATAATATAACGTGATATGCAGTGTATCATTGAAAATACCTTCCCATATAACTTAATATGCAGTGTATCATTGAATATACCTTATGATATAACGTAATATGCAGTGTATCATTGAAAATACCTTATAATATATTGCAGTTTATCATTGAAAATACCTTTTAATATAACTTAATATGCAGTGTATCATTGAAAATACCTTATGATATAACGTAATATGCAGTGTATCATTGAAAATACCTTAGAATATATGGTAATTCTAGTCTATCAATGAAAATACCTTATAATATAACGTAATATGCATTGTATCATTGAAAATACCTTATAATATATCGTAACTTGTAGTGTATCATTGAAAATACCTTATAATATAACGTAATATGCAGTGTATCATTGAAAATACCTTATAATATAACGTAATATGCAGTGTATCATTGAAAATACCTTCCCATATAACTTAATATGCAGTGTATCATTGAATATACCTTATGATATAACGTAATTTGTAGTGTATCATTGAAAATACCTTATAATATATAGTAGTTTATCATTGAAAATACCTTATAGTATAACGTAATATGCAGTGTATCATTGAAAATACATTATAATATATTGCAGTTTATCATTGAAAATACCTTTTAATATGACTTAATATGCAGTGTATCATTGAAAATACCTAGTAATATAACGTAATATGCAGTGTATCATTGAAAATACCTTATAATATATTGCAGTTTATCATTGAAAATACCTTTTAATATAACTTAATATGCAGTGTATCATTGAAAATACCTTATGATATAACGTAATATGCAGTGTATCATTGAAAATACCTTAGAATATATGGTAATTCTAGTCTATCAATGAAAATACCTTATAATATAACGTAATATGCAGTGCATCATTTAAAATACCTTATAATATAACGTAATATGCAGTGTATCATTGAAAATACCTTATAATATAACGTAATATGCAGTGTATCATTGAAAATACCTTATAACATATCGTAATTTGTAGTGTATCAATGAAAATACCTTCTCATATAACGTAATATGCAGTGTATCATTTATAATACCTTATAATATATCGTTATTTGTAGTGTATCATTGAAAATACCTTATAATATAACGTGATATGCAGTGTATCATTGAAAATACCTTCCCATATAACTTAATATGCAGTGTATCATTGAATATACCTTATGATATAACGTAATTTGTAGTGTATCATTGAAAATACCTTATAATATATAGTAGTTTATCATTGAAAATACCTTATAGTATAACGTAATATGCAGTGTATCATTGAAAATACCTTGTAATATAACGTAATATGCAGTGTATCATTGAAAATACATTATAATATATTGCAGTTTATCATTGAAAATACCTTTTAATATAACTTAATATGCAGTGTATCATTGAAAATACCTTATGATATAACGTAATATGCAGTGTATCATTGAAAATACCTTAGAATATATGGTAATTCTAGTCTATCAATGAAAATACCTTATAATATAACGTAATATGCAGTGTATCATTGAAAATACCTTATAATATATCGTAATTTGTAGTGTATCATTGAAAATACCTTATAATATAACGTAATATGCAGAGTACCATTGAAAATACGTTATAATATAACGTAATATGCAGTGTATCGTTGAAAATACCTTATAATATATCGTAATATGCAGTCTACCATTGAAAATACATTATATAATAATGTAATATGTAGTCTGTCATTGAAAATACCTTATAATATATAGTAGTTTATCATTGAAAATACCTTATAATATAACTTAATATGCAGTGTATCATTGAAAATACCTTATAGTATAACGTAATATGCAGTGCATCATTGAAAATACCTTATAATATAACGTAATATGCAGTGTATCATTGAAAATACCTTATAATATAACGTAATATGCAGTGTATCATTGAAAATACCTTATAATATATAGTAGTTTATCATTGAAAATACCTTATAATATAACTTAATATGCAGTGTATCATTGAAAATACCTTAGAATATATGGTAATTCTAGTCTATCAATGAAAATACCTTATAATATAACGTAATATGCAGTGTATCATTGAAAATACCTTATAATATAACGTAATATGCAGTGTATCATTGAAAATACCTTATAACATATCGTAATTTGTAGTGTATCAATGAAAATACCTTCTCATATAACGTAATATGCAGTGTATCATTTATAATACCTTATAATATATCGTTATTTGTAGTGTATCATTGAAAATACCTTATAATATAACGTGATATGCAGTGTATCATTGAAAATACCTTCCCATATAACTTAATATGCAGTGTATCATTGAATATACCTTATGATATAACGTAATTTGTAGTGTATCATTGAAAATACCTTATAATATATAGTAGTTTATCATTGAAAATACCTTATAGTATAACGTAATATGCAGTGTATCATTGAAAATACCTTGTAATATAACGTAATATGCAGTGTATCATTGAAAATACATTATAATATATTGCAGTTTATCATTGAAAATACCTTTTAATATAACTTAATATGCAGTGTATCATTGAAAATACCTTATGATATAACGTAATATGCAGTGTATCATTGAAAATACCTTAGAATATATGGTAATTCTAGTCTATCAATGAAAATACCTTATAATATAACGTAATATGCAGTGTATCATTGAAAATACATTATATAATAATGTAATATGTAGTCTGTCATTGAAAATACCTTATAATATATAGTAGTTTATCATTGAAAATACCTTATAATATAACTTAATATGCAGTGTATCATTGAAAATACCTTATAGTATAACGTAATATGCAGTGCATCATTGAAAATACCTTATAATATAACGTAATATGCAGTGTATCATTGAAAATACCTTATAATATAACGTAATATGCAGTGTATCATTGAAAATACCTTATAATATATAGTAGTTTATCATTGAAAATACCTTATAATATAACTTAATATGCAGTGTATCATTGAAAATACCTTAGAATATATGGTAATTCTAGTCTATCAATGAAAATACCTTATAATATAACGTAATATGCAGTGCATCATTTAAAATACCTTATAATATAACGTAATATGCAGTGTATCATTGAAAATACCTTATAATATAACGTAATATGCAGTGTATCATTGAAAATACCTTATAACATATCGTAATTTGTAGTGTATCAATGAAAATACCTTCTCATATAACGTAATATGCAGTGTATCATTTATAATACCTTATAATATATCGTTATTTGTAGTGTATCATTGAAAATACCTTATAATATAACGTGATATGCAGTGTATCATTGAAAATACCTTCCCATATAACTTAATATGCAGTGTATCATTGAATATACCTTATGATATAACGTAATTTGTAGTGTATCATTGAAAATACCTTATAATATATAGTAGTTTATCATTGAAAATACCTTATAGTATAACGTAATATGCAGTGTATCATTGAAAATACCTTGTAATATAACGTAATATGCAGTGTATCATTGAAAATACATTATAATATATTGCAGTTTATCATTGAAAATACCTTTTAATATAACTTAATATGCAGTGTATCATTGAAAATACCTTATGATATAACGTAATATGCAGTGTATCATTGAAAATACCTTAGAATATATGGTAATTCTAGTCTATCAATGAAAATACCTTATAATATAACGTAATATGCAGTGTATCATTGAAAATACCTTATAATATATCGTAATTTGTAGTGTATCATTGAAAATACCTTATAATATAACGTAATATGCAGTGTACCATTGAAAATACGTTATAATATAACGTAATATGCAGTGTATCGTTGAAAATACCTTATAATATATCGTAATATGCAGTCTACCATTGAAAATACATTATATAATAATGTAATATGTAGTCTGTCATTGAAAATACCTTATAATATATAGTAGTTTATCATTGAAAATACCTTATAATATAACTTAATATGCAGTGTATCATTGAAAATACCTTATAGTATAACGTAATATGCAGTGCATCATTGAAAATACCTTATAATATAACGTAATATGCAGTGTATCATTGAAAATACCTTATAATATAACGTAATATGCAGTGTATCATTGAAAATACCTTTTAATATAACTTAATATGCAGTGTATCATTGAAAATACCTTATAATATAACTTAATATGCAGTGTATCATTGAAAATACCTTATAGTATAACGTAATATGCAGTGCATCATTTAAAATACCTTATAACATATCGTAATTTGTAGTGTATCAATGAAAATACCTTCTCATATAACGTAATATGCAGTGTATCATTGAAAATACCTTATAATATATCGTTATTTGTAGTGTATCATTGAAAATACCTTATAATATAACGTGATATGCAGTGTATCATTGAAAATACCTTCCCATATAACTTAATATGCAGTGTATCATTGAATATACCTTATGATATAACGTAATTTGTAGTGTATCATTGAAAATACCTTATAATATATAGTAGTTTATCATTGAAAATACCTTATAGTATAACGTAATATGCAGTGTATCATTGAAAATACCTAGTAATATAACGTAATATGCAGTGTATCATTGAAAATACCTTATAATATAACGTAATATGCAGTGTATCATTGAAAATACCTTATAATGTAACGTAATATGCAGTGTATCATTGAAAATACCTGATAATATAACGTAATATCCAGTCTATCACTGAAAATACCTTATAATATAACGTAATATGCAGTATATCATTGAAAATACCTTATAATATAACGTAATATGCAGTGTATCATTGAAAATACCTTATAATGTAACGTAATATGCAGTGCATCATTGAAGATACCTTATAATATAACGTTATTTGCAGTGTATCATTGAGAATACCTTATAATATAACGTAATATGCAGTGTATCATTGAAAATACCATATGATATAACGTAATATTCAGTGTATCATTGAAAATACCTTATAATATAACGTAATATCCAGTCTATCACTGAAAATACCTTATAATATAACGTAATATGCAGTGTATCAATGAAAATACCTTATAATATAACGTAATATGCTGTGTATCATTGAAAATACCTTATAATATAACGTAATATGCAGTGTATCATTGAAAATACCTGATAATATAACGTAATATGCAGTGTATCATTGAAAATACCTTATAACATATCGTAATTTGTAGTGTATCAATGAAAATACCTTCTCATATAACGTAATATGCAGTGTATCATTTATAATACCTTATAATATATCGTTATTTGTAGTGTATCATTGAAAATACCTTATAATATAACGTGATATGCAGTGTATCATTGAAAATACCTTCCCATATAACTTAATATGCAGTGTATCATTGAATATACCTTATGATATAACGTAATTTGTAGTGTATCATTGAAAATACCTTATAATATATAGTAGTTTATCATTGAAAATACCTTATAGTATAACGTAATATGCAGTGTATCATTGAAAATACCTAGTAATATAACGTAATATGCAGTGTATCATTGAAAATACCTTATAATATATTGCAGTTTATCATTGAAAATACCTTATAATATATCGTAACTTGTAGTGTATCATTGAAAATACCTTATAATATAACGTAATATGCAGTGTATCATTGAAAATACCTTATAATATAACGTAATATGCAGTGTATCATTGAAAATACCTTCCCATATAACTTAATATGCAGTGTATCATTGAATATACCTTATGATATAACGTATTTTGTAGTGTATCATTGAAAATACATTATAATATATAGTAGTTTATCATTGAAAATACCTTATAATATAACGTAATATGCAGTGTATCATTGAAAATACCTGATAATATAACGTAATATGCAGTGTATCATTGAAAATACCTTATAATATAACCTAATATGCAGTGTATCATTGAAAATACCTTATAATATAACGCAATACGCAGTGTATCATTGAAAATACCTTATAATATATTGCAGTTTATCATTGAAAATACCTTTTAATATAACTTAATATGCAGTGTATCATTGAAAATACCTTATGATATAACGTAATATGCAGTGTATCATTGAAAATAGCTTAGAATATATGGTAATTCTAGTCTATCAATGAAAATACCTTATAATATAACGTAATATGCATTGTATCATTGAAAATACCTTATAATATATCGTAACTTGTAGTGTATCATTGAAAATACCTTATAATATAACGTAATATGCAGTGTATCATTGAAAATACCTTATAATATAACGTAATATGCAGTGTATCATTGAAAATACCTTCCCATATAACTTAATATGCAGTGTATCATTGAATATACCTTATGATATAACGTAATTTGTAGTGTATCATTGAAAATACCTTATAATATATAGTAGTTTATCATTGAAAATACCTTATAGTATAACGTAATATGCAGTGTATCATTGAAAATACCATATAATATAACGTAATATGCAGTGCATCATTTAAAATACCTTATAATATAACGTAATATGCAGTGTATCATTGAAAATACCTTATAATATAACGTAATATGCAGTGTATCATTGAAAATACCTTATAACATATCGTAATTTGTAGTGTATCAATGAAAATACCTTCTCATATAACGTAATATGCAGTGTATCATTTATAATACCTTATAATATATCGTTATTTGTAGTGTATCATTGAAAATACCTTATAATATAACGTGATATGCAGTGTATCATTGAAAATACCTTCCCATATAACTTAATATGCAGTGTATCATTGAATATACCTTATGATATAACGTAATTTGTAGTGTATCATTGAAAATACCTTATAATATATAGTAGTTTATCATTGAAAATACCTTATAGTATAACGTAATATGCAGTGTATCATTGAAAATACCTAGTAATATAACGTAATATGCAGTGTATCATTGAAAATACCTTATAATATATTGCAGTTTATCATTGAAAATACCTTATAATATATCGTAACTTGTAGTGTATCATTGAAAATACCTTATAATATAACGTAATATGCAGTGTATCATTGAAAATACCTTATAATATAACGTAATATGCAGTGTATCATTGAAAATACCTTCCCATATAACTTAATATGCAGTGTATCATTGAATATACCTTATGATATAACGTAATTTGTAGTGTATCATTGAAAATACATTATAATATATAGTAGTTTATCATTGAAAATACCTTATAGTATAACGTAATATGCAGTGTATCATTGAAAATACCTTATGATATATCGTTATTTGTAGTGTATCTTTGAAAATACCTTATGATATAACGTAATATGCAGTGTATCATTGAAAATACCTTAGAATATATGGTAATTCTAGTCTATCAATGAAAATACCTTATAATATAACGTAATATGCAGTGTATCATTGAAAATACCTTATAATATATCGTAATTTGTAGTGTATCATTGAAAATACCTTATAATATAACGTAATATGCAGTGTACCATTGAAAATACGTTATAATATAACGTAATATGCAGTGTATCGTTGAAAATACCTTATAATATATCGTAATATGCAGTCTACCATTGAAAATACATTATATAATAATGTAATATGTAGTCTGTCATTGAAAATACCTTATAATATATAGTAGTTTATCATTGAAAATACCTTATAATATAACTTAATATGCAGTGTATCATTGAAAATACCTTATAGTATAACGTAATATGCAGTGCATCATTGAAAATACCTTATAATATAACGTAATATGCAGTGTATCATTGAAAATACCTTTTAATATAACTTAATATGCAGTGTATCATTGAAAATACCTTATAATATAACTTAATATGCAGTGTATCATTGAAAATACCTTATAGTATAACGTAATATGCAGTGCATCATTTAAAATACCTTATAACATATCGTAATTTGTAGTGTATCAATGAAAATACCTTCTCATATAACGTAATATGCAGTGTATCATTGAAAATACCTTATAATATATCGTTATTTGTAGTGTATCATTGAAAATACCTTATAATATAACGTGATATGCAGTGTATCATTGAAAATACCTTCCCATATAACTTAATATGCAGTGTATCATTGAATATACCTTATGATATAACGTAATTTGTAGTGTATCATTGAAAATACCTTATAACATATCGTAATTTGTAGTGTATCAATGAAAATACCTTCTCATATAACGTAATATGCAGTGTATCATTTATAATACCTTATAATATATCGTTATTTGTAGTGTATCATTGAAAATACCTTATAATATAACGTGATATGCAGTGTATCATTGAAAATACCTTCCCATATAACTTAATATGCAGTGTATCATTGAATATACCTTATGATATAACGTAATTTGTAGTGTATCATTGAAAATACCTTATAATATATAGTAGTTTATCATTGAAAATACCTTATAGTATAACGTAATATGCAGTGTATCATTGAAAATACCTAGTAATATAACGTAATATGCAGTGTATCATTGAAAATACCTTATAATATATTGCAGTTTATCATTGAAAATACCTTATAATATATCGTAACTTGTAGTGTATCATTGAAAATACCTTATAATATAACGTAATATGCAGTGTATCATTGAAAATACCTTATAATATAACGTAATATGCAGTGTATCATTGAAAATACCTTACAATATAACTTAATATGCAGTGTATCATTGAATATACCTTATGATATAACGTAATTTGTAGTGTATCATTGAAAATACCTTATAATATATAGTAGTTTATCATTGAAAATACCTTATAGTATAACGTAATATGCAGTGTATCATTGAAAATACCTTATAATATATCGTTATTTGTAGTGTATCTTTGAAAATACCTTATAATATAACGTAATATGCAGTGTATCATTGAAAATACCTTATAATATAACGTAATATGCAGTGTATCATTGAAAATACCTTATAACATATCGTAATTTGTAGTGTATCAATGAAAATACCTTCTCATATAACGTAATATGCAGTGTATCATTGAAAATACCTTATAATATATCGTTATTTGTAGTGTATCATTGAAAATACCTTATAATATAACGTGATATGCAGTGTATCATTGAAAATACCTTCCCATATAACTTAATATGCAGTGTATCATTGAATATACCTTATGATATAACGTAATTTGTAGTGTATCATTGAAAATACCTTATAATATATAGTAGTTTATCATTGAAAATACCTTATAGTATAACGTAATATGCAGTGTATCATTGAAAATACCTAGTAATATAACGTAATATGCAGTGTATCATTGAAAATACCTTATAATATATTGCAGTTTATCATTGAAAATACCTTTTAATATAACTTAATATGCAGTGTATCATTGAAAATACCTTATGATATAACGTAATATGCAGTGTATCATTGAAAATACCTTAGAATATATGGTAATTCTAGTCTATCAATGAAAATACCTTATAATATAACGTAATATGCAGTGTATCATTGAAAATACCTTATAATATATCGTAACTTGTAGTGTATCATTGAAAATACCTTATAATATAACGTAATATGCAGTGTATCATTGAAAATACCTTATAATATAACGTAATATGCAGTGTATCATTGAAAATACCTTATAATATAACGTAATATGCAGTGTATCATTGAAAATACCTTATAATATAACGTAATATGCAGTGTATCATTGAAAATACCTTCCCATATAACGTAATATGCAGTGTATCATTGAAAATACCTTATAATATATCGTAATTTGTAGTGTATCAATGAAAATACCTTCTCATATAACGTAATATGCAGTGTATCATTGAAAATACCTTATAATATATCGTTTTCTTGTAGTGTATCATTGAAAATACCTTATAATATATCGTTTTCTTGTAGTGTATCATTGAAAATACCTTATAATATAACGTAATATGCAGTGTATCATTGAAAATACCTTATAATTTATCGTTATTTGTAGTGTATCTTTGAAAATACCTTATAATATAACGTAATATGCAGTGTATCATTGAAAATACCTTATAATATATAGTAGTTTATCATTGAAAATACCTTATAATATAACTTAATATGCAGTGTATCATTGAAAATACCTTATAGTATAACGTAATATGCAGTGCATCATTGAAAATACCTTATAATATAACGTAATATGCAGTGTATCATTGAAAATACCTTCCCATATAACGTAATATGCAGTGTATCATTGAAAATACCTTATAATATATCGTAATTTGTAGTGTATCAATGAAAATACCTTCTCATATAACGTAATATGCAGTGTATCATTGAAAATACCTTATAATATATCGTTATTTGTAGTGTGTCATTGAAAATACCTTATAATATAACGTAATATGCAGTGTATCATTGAAAATACCTTATAATATAACGTAATATGCAGTGTATCATTGATAATACCTTATAATATAACGTAATATGCAGTGTATCATTGAAAATACCTTCCCATATAACTTAATATGCAGTGTATCATTGAATATACCTTATGATATAACGTAATTTGTAGTGTATCATTGAAAATACCTTATAATATATAGTAGTTTATCATTGAAAATACCTTATAGTATAACGTAATATGCAGTGTATCATTGAAAATACCTTGTAATATAACGTAATATGCAGTGTATCATTGAAAATACCTTATAATATAACGTAATATGCAGTGTATCATTGAAAATACCTTATAATATAACGTAATATGCAGTGTATCATTGAAAATACCTTCCCATATAACGTAATATGCAGTGTATCATTGAAAATACCTTATAATATATCGTAATTTGTAGTGTATCAATGAAAATACCTTCTCATATAACGTAATATGCAGTGTATCATTGAAAATACCTTATAATATATCGTTATTTGTAGTGTGTCATTGAAAATACCTTATAATATAACGTAATATGCAGTGTATCATTGAAAATACCTTATAATATAACGTAATATGCAGTGTATCATTGATAATACCTTATAATATAACGTAATATGCAGTGTATCATTGAAAATACCTTCCCATATAACTTAATATGCAGTGTATCATTGAATATACCTTATGATATAACGTAATTTGTAGTGTATCATTGAAAATACCTTATAATATATAGTAGTTTATCATTGAAAATACCTTATAGTATAACGTAATATGCAGTGTATCATTGAAAATACCTTGTAATATAACGTAATATGCAGTGTATCATTGAAAATACCTTATAATATATTGCAGTTTATCATTGAAAATACCTTTTAATATAACTTAATATGCAGTGTATCATTGAAAATACCTTATGATATAACGTAATATGCAGTGTATCATTGAAAGTACCTTATAATATATCGTTTTCTTGTAGTGTATCTTTGAAAATACCTTATAATATAACGTAATATGCAGTGTATCATTGAAAATACCTTATAATATATAGTAGTTTATCATTGAAAATACCTTATAATATAACTTAATATGCAGTGTATCATTGAATATACGTTATGATATAACGTAATTTGTAGTGTATCATTGAAAATACCTTATAATATATAGTAGTTTATCATTGAAAATACCTTATAGTATAACGTAATATGCAGTGTATCATTGAAAATACCTTGTAATATAACGTAATATGCAGTGTATCATTGGAAATACCTTATAATATAACGTAATATGCAGTGTATCATTGAAAATACCTTATGATATAACGTAATATGCAGTGTATCATTGAAAGTACCTTATGATATAACGTAATATGCAGTGTATCATTGAAAATACCTTATAATATATGGTAATTTGTAATGTATCAATGAAAATACCTTATAATATAATGTAATATGCAGTGTATCATTGAAAATACCTTATAATATATCGTTTTCTTGTAGTGTATCTTTGAAAATACCTTATAATATAACGTAATATGCAGTGTATCATTGAAAATACCTTATAATATATAGTAGTTTATTATTGAAAATACCTTATAATATAACTTAATATGCAGTGTATCATTGAAAATACCTTATGATATACCGTAATATGCAGTGTATCATTGAAAATACCTTATAATATAACGTAATATGCAGTGTATCATTGAAAATACCTTATAATATATCGTAATTTGTAGTGTATCAATGAAAATACCTTCTCATATAACGTAATATGCAGTGTATCATTGAAAATACCTTATAATTTATCGTTATTTGTAGTGTATCTTTGAAAATACCTTATAATATAACGTAATATGGAGTGTATCATTGAAAATACCTTATAATATATAGTAGTTTATCATTGAAAATACCTTATAATATAACTTAATATGCAGTGTATCATTGAAAATACCTTATAGTATAACGTAATATGCAGTGCATCATTGAAAATACCTTATAATATAACGTAATATGCAGTGTATCATTGAAAATACCTTATAATATAACGTAATATGCAGTGTATCATTGAAAATACCTTACAATATATCGTAATTTGTAGTGTATCATTGAAAATACCTTATAGTATTCCGTAATATGCAGTGCATCATTGAAAATACCTTATAATGTAACGTAATATGCAGTGTATCATTGAAAATACCTTATAATATAACGTAATATGCAGTGTATCATTGAAAATACCTTCCCATATAACGTAATATGCAATGTATCATTGAAAATACCTTATAATATAACGTAATATGCAGTGTATCATTGAAAATACCTTATAATATAACGTAATATGCAGTGTATCATTGAAAATACCTCATAATATAACGTAATATGCAGTTTATCATTGAAAATACCTTCCCATATAACGTAATATGCAGTGTATCATTGAAAATACCTTATAATATATCGTTTACTTGTAGTGTATCTTTGGAAATACCTTATAATATAACGTAATATGCAGTGTATCATTGAAAATACCTTATAATATATAGTAGTTTATCATTGAAAATACCTTATAATATAACTTAATATGCAGTGTATCATTGAAAATACCTTATGATATACCGTAATATGCAGTGTATCATTGAAAATACCTTATAATATAACGTAATATGCAGTGTATCATTCAAAATACCTTATAATATATCGTAATTTGTAGTGTATCAATGAAAATACCTTCTCATATAACGTAATATGCAGTGTATCATTGAAAATACCTTATAATTTATCGTTATTTGTAGTGTATCTTTGAAAATACCTTATAATATAACGTAATATGGAGTGTATCATTGAAAATACCTTATAATATATAGTAGTTTATCATTGAAAATACCTTATAATATAACTTAATATGCAGTGTATCATTGAAAATACCTTATAGTATAACGTAATATGCAGTGCATCATTGAAAATACCTTATAATATAACGTAATATGCAGTGTATCATTGAAAATACCTTATAATATAACGTAATATGCAGTGTATCATTGAAAATACCTTATAATATATCGTAATTTGTAGTGTATCAATGAAAATTCCTTCTCATATAACGTAATATGCAGTGTATCATTGAAAATACCTTATAATATATCGTTATTTGTAGTGTGTCATTGAAAATACCTTATAATATAACGTAATATGCAGTGTATCATTGAAAATACCTTATAATATAACGTAATATGCAGTGTATCATTGATAATACCTTATAATATAACGTAATATGCAGTGTATCATTGAAAATACCTTCCCATATAACTTAATATGCAGTGTATCATTGAATATACCTTATGATATAACGTAATTTGTAGTGTATCAATGAAAATTCCTTCTCATATAACGTAATATGCAGTGTATCATTGAAAATACCTTATAATATATTGCAGTTTATCATTGAAAATACCTTTTAATATAACTTAATATGCAGTGTATCATTGAAAATACCTTATGATATAACGTAATATGCAGTGTATCATTGAAAATACCTTATAATATATGGTAATTTGTAATGTATCAATGAAAATACCTTATAATATAATGTAATATGCAGTGTATCATTGAAAATACCTTATAATATATCGTTTTCTTGTAGTGTATCTTTGAAAATACCTTATAATATAACGTAATATGCAGTGTATCATTGAAAATACCTTATAATATATAGTAGTTTATTATTGAAAATACCTTATAATATAACTTAATATGCAGTGTATCATTGAAAATACCTTATGATATACCGTAATATGCAGTGTATCATTGAAAATACCTTATAATATAACGTAATATGCAGTGTATCATTGAAAATACCTTATAATATATCGTAATTTGTAGTGTATCAATGAAAATACCTTCTCATATAACGTAATATGCAGTGTATCATTGAAAATACCTTATAATTTATCGTTATTTGTAGTGTATCTTTGAAAATACCTTATAATATAACGTAATATGGAGTGTATCATTGAAAATACCTTATAATATATAGTAGTTTATCATTGAAAATACCTTATAATATAACTTAATATGCAGTGTATCATTGAAAATACCTTATAGTATAACGTAATATGCAGTGCATCATTGAAAATACCTTATAATATAACGTAATATGCAGTGTATCATTGAAAATACCTTATAATATAACGTAATATGCAGTGTATCATTGAAAATACCTTACAATATATCGTAATTTGTAGTGTATCATTGAAAATACCTTATAGTATTCCGTAATATGCAGTGCATCATTGAAAATACCTTATAATGTAACGTAATATGCAGTGTATCATTGAAAATACCTTATAATATAACGTAATATGCAGTGTATCATTGAAAATACCTTCCCATATAACGTAATATGCAATGTATCATTGAAAATACCTTATAATATAACGAAATATGCAGTGTATCATTGAAAATACCTTATAATATAACGTAATATGCAGTGTATCATTGAAAATACCTCATAATATAACGTAATATGCAGTTTATCATTGAAAATACCTTCCCATATAACGTAATATGCAGTGTATCATTGAAAATACCTTATAATATATCGTAATTTGTAGTGTATCAATGAAAATACCTTCTCATATAACGTAATATGCAGTGTATCATTGAAAATACCTTATAATATAACGTAATATGCAGTGTATCATTGAAAATACCTTATAATATATCGTAATTTGTAGTGTATCAATGAAAATTCCTACTCATATAACTTAATATGCAGTGTATCATTGAAAATACCTTATAATATATCGTTATTTGTAGTGTGTCATTGAAAATACCTTATAATATAACGTAATATGCAGTGTATCATTGAAAATACCTTATAATATAACGTAATATGCAGTGTATCATTGATAATACCTTATAATATAACGTAATATGCAGTGTATCATTGAAAATACCTTCCCATATAACTTAATATGCAGTGTATCATTGAATATACCTTATGATATAACGTAATTTGTAGTGTATCATTGAAAATACCTTATAATATATAGTAGTTTATCATTGAAAATACCTTATAGTATAACGTAATATGCAGTGTATCATTGAAAATACCTTGTAATATAACGTAATATGCAGTGTATCATTGAAAATACCTTATAATATATTGCAGTTTATCATTGAAAATACCTTTTAATATAACTTAATATGCAGTGTATCATTGAAAATACCTTATGATATAACGTAATATGCAGTGTATCATTGAAAATACCTTAGAATATATGGTAATTCTAGTCTATCAATGAAAATACCTTATAATATAACGTAATATGCAGTGTATCATTGAAAATACCTTATAATATATCGTAATTTGTAGTGTATCATTGAAAATACCTTATAATATAACGTAATATGCAGTGTATCATTGAAAATACCTTATAATATAACGTAATATGCAGTGTATCATTGAAAATACCTTATAATATAACGTAATATGCAGTGTATCATTGAAAATACCTTATAATATAACGTAATATGCAGTGTATCATTGAAAATACCTTCCCATATAACGTAATATGCAGTGTATCATTGAAAATACCTTATAATGTATCGTAATTTGTAGTGTATCAATGAAAATACCTTCTCATATAACGTAATATGCAGTGTATCATTGAAAATACCTTATAATATATCGTTTTCTTGTAGTGTATCTTTGAAAATACCTTATAATATAACGTAATATGCAGTGTATCATTGAAAATACCTTATAATATATAGTAGTTTATCATTGAAAATACCTTATAATATAACTTAATATGCAGTGTATCATTGAATATACCTTATGATATAACGTAATTTGTAGTGTATCATTGAAAATACCTTATAATATATAGTAGTTTATCATTGAAAATACCTTATAGTATAACGTAATATGCAGTGTATCATTGAAAATACCTTGTAATATAACGTAATATGCAGTGTATCATTGGAAGTACCTTATAATATAACGTAATATGCAGTGTATCATTGAAAATACCTTATAATATATTGCAGTTTATCATTGAAAATACCTTTTAATATAACTTAATATGCAGTGTATCATTGAAAATACCTTATGATATAACGTAATATGCAGTGTATCATTGAAAATACCTTAGAATATATGGTAATTCTAGTCTATCAATGAAAATACCTTATAATATAACGTAATATGCAGTGTATCATTGAAAATACCTTATAATATATCGTAATTTGTAGTGTATCATTGAAAATACCTTATAATATAACGTAATATGCAGTGTATCATTGAAAATACCTTATAATATAACGTAATATGCAGTGTATCATTGAAAATACCTTATAATATAACGTAATATGCAGTGTATCATTGATAATACCTTCCCATATAACGTAATATGCAGTGTATCATTGAAAATACCTTATAATATATCGTAATTTGTAGTGTATCAATGAAAATACCTTCTCGTATAACGTAATATGCAGTGTATCATTGAAAATACCTTATAATATATCGTTTTCTTGTAGTGTATCTTTGAAAATACCTTATAATATAACGTAATATGCAGTGTATCATTGAAAATACCTTATAATATATAGTAGTTTGTCATTGAAAATACCTTATAATATAACTTAATATGCAGTGTATCATTGAAAATACCTTATGATATACCGTAATATGCAGTGTATCATTGAAAATACCTTATAATATAACGTAATATGCAGTGTATCATTGAAAATACCTTATAATATATCGTAATTTGTAGTGTATCAATGAAAATACCTTCTCATATAACGTAATATGCAGTGTATCATTGAAAATACCTTATAATTTATCGTTATTTGTAGTGTATCTTTGAAAATACCTTATAATATAACGTAATATGGAGTGTATCATTGAAAATACCTTATAATATATAGTAGTTTATCATTGAAAATTCCTTATAATATAACTTAATATGCAGTGTATCATTGAAAATACCTTATAGTATAACGTAATATGCAGTGCATCATTGAAAATACCTTATAATATAACGTAATATGCAGTGTATCATTGAAAATACCTTATAATATAACGTAATATGCAGTGTATCATTGAAAATACCTTATAATATATCGTAATTTGTAGTGTATCATTGAAAATACCTTATAGTATTCCGTAATATGCAGTGCATCATTGAAAATACCTTATGATATAACGTAATATGCAGTGTATCATTGAAAATACCTCATAATATAACGTATATGCAGTTTATCATTGAAAATACCTTCCCATATAACGTAATATGCAGTGTATCATTGAAAATACCTTATAATATATCGTAATTTGTAGTGTATCTATGAAAATACCTTCTCATATAACGTAATATGCAGTGTATCATTGAAAATACCTTATAATATAACGTAATATGCAGTGTATCATTGATAATACCTTCCCATATAACGTAATATGCAGTGTATCATTGAAAATACCTTATAGTATATCGTAATTTGTAGTGTATCAATGAAAATACCTTCTCGTATAACGTAATATGCAGTGTATCATTGAAAATACCTTATAATATATCGTTTTCTTGTAGTGTATCTTTGAAAATACCTTATAATATAACGTAATATGCAGTGTATCATTGAAAATACCTTATAATATATAGTAGTTTGTCATTGAAAATACCTTATAATATAACTTAATATGCAGTGTATCATTGAAAATACCTTATGATATACCGTAATATGCAGTGTATCATTGAAAATACCTTATAATATAACGTAATATGCAGTGTATCATTGAAAATACCTTATAATATATCGTAATTTGTAGTGTATCAATGAAAATACCTTCTCATATAACGTAATATGCAGTGTATCATTGAAAATACCTTATAATTTATCGTTATTTGTAGTGTATCTTTGAAAATACCTTATAATATAACGTAATATGGAGTGTATCATTGAAAATACCTTATAATATATAGTAGTTTATCATTGAAAATTCCTTATAATATAACTTAATATGCAGTGTATCATTGAAAATACCTTATAGTATAACGTAATATGCAGTGCATCATTGAAAATACCTTATAATATAACGTAATATGCAGTGTATCATTGAAAATACCTTATAATATAACGTAATATGCAGTGTATCATTGAAAATACCTTATAATATATCGTAATTTGTAGTGTATCATTGAAAATACCTTATAGTATTCCGTAATATGCAGTGCATCATTGAAAATACCTTATAATGTAACGTAATATGCAGTGTATCATTGAAAATACCTTATAATATATCGTAATTTGTAGTGTATCTATGAAAATACCTTCTCATATAACGTAATATGCAGTGTATCATTGAAAATACCTTATAATATATCGTTATTTGTAGTGTATCTTTGAAAATACCTTATAATATAACGTAATATGCAGTGTATCATTGAAAATACCTTATAATATATAGTAGTTTATAATTGAAAATACCTTATAATATAACTTAATATGCAGTGTATCATTGAATATACCTTATGATATAACGTAATTTGTAGTGTATCATTGAAAATACCTTATAATATATAGTAGTTTATCATTGAAAATACCTTATAGTATAACGTAATATGCAGTGTATCATTGAAAATACCTTGTAATATAACGTAATATGCAGTGTATCATTGGAAATACCTTATAATATAACGTAATATGCAGTGTATCATTGAAAATACCTTATAATAAATTGCAGTTTATCATTGAAAATACCTTTTAATATAACTTAATATGCAGTGTATCATTGAATATACCTTCCCATATAACTTAATATGCAGTGTATCATTGAATATACCTTATGATATAACGTAATTTGTAGTGTATCATTGAAAATACTTTATAATATAACGTAATATGCAGTGTATCATTGAAAATACCTTATAATATAACGTAATATGCAGTGTATCATTGAAAATACCTTATAATATAACGTAATATGCAGTGTATCATTGAAAATACCTTATAATATATCGTAATTTGTAGTGTATCAATGAAAATACCTTCTCATATAACGTAATATGCAGTGTATCATTGAAAATACCTTATAATATATCGTTATTTGTAGTGTGTCATTGAAAATACCTTATAATATAACGTAATATGCAGTGTATCATTGAAAATACCTTATAATATAACTTAATATGCAGTGTATCATTGAATATACCTTATGATATAACGTAATTTGTAGTGTATCATTGAAAATACCTTATAATATATAGTAGTTTATCATTGAAAATACCTTATAGTATAACGTAATATGCAGTGTATCATTGAAAATACCTTGTAATATAACGTAATATGCAGTGTATCATTGGAAATACCTTATAATATAACGTAATATGCAGTGTATCATTGAAAATACCTTATAATATATTGCAGTTTATCATTGAAAATACCTTTTAATATAACTTAATATGCAGTGTATCATTGAAAATACCTTATGATATAACGTAATATGCAGTGTATCATTGAAAATACCTCATAATATAACGTAATATGCAGTTTATCATTGAAAATACCTTCCCATATAACGTAATATGCAGTGTATCATTGAAAATACCTTATAATATATCGTAATTTGTAGTGTATCTATGAAAATACCTTCTCATATAACGTAATATGCAGTGTATCATTGAAAATACCTTATAATATAACGTAATATGCAGTGTATCATTGATAATACCTTCCCATATAACGTAATATGCAGTGTATCATTGAAAATACCTTATAGTATATCGTAATTTGTAGTGTATCAATGAAAATACCTTCTCGTATAACGTAATATGCAGTGTATCATTGAAAATACCTTATAATATATCGTTTTCTTGTAGTGTATCTTTGAAAATACCTTATAATATAACGTAATATGCAGTGTATCATTGAAAATACCTTATAATATATAGTAGTTTGTCATTGAAAATACCTTATAATATAACTTAATATGCAGTGTATCATTGAAAATACCTTATGATATACCGTAATATGCAGTGTATCATTGAAAATACCTTATAATATAACGTAATATGCAGTGTATCATTGAAAATACCTTATAATATATCGTAATTTGTAGTGTATCAATGAAAATACCTTCTCATATAACGTAATATGCAGTGTATCATTGAAAATACCTTATAATATAACGTAATATGCAGTGTATCATTGAAAATACCTTATAATATATCGTAATTTGTAGTGTATCATTGAAAATACCTTATAGTATTCCGTAATATGCAGTGCATCATTGAAAATACCTTATAATGTAACGTAATATGCAGTGTATCATTGAAAATACCTTATAATATAACGTAATATGCAGTGTATCATTGAAAATACCTTCCCATATAACGTAATATGCAATGTATCATTGAAAATACCTCATAATATAACGTAATATGCAGTGTATCATTGAAAATACCTTATAATATAACGTAATATGCAGTGTATCATTGAAAATACCTCATAATATAACGTAATATGCAGTTTATCATTGAAAATACCTTCCCATATAACGTAATATGCAGTGTATCATTGAAAATACCTTATAATATATCGTAATTTGTAGTGTATCTATGAAAATACCTTCTCATATAACGTAATATGCAGTGTATCATTGAAAATACCTTATAATATATCGTTATTTGTAGTGTATCTTTGAAAATACCTTATAATATAACGTAATATGCAGTGTATCATTGAAAATACCTTATAATATATAGTAGTTTATAATTGAAAATACCTTATAATATAACTTAATATGCAGTGTATCATTGAATATACCTTATGATATAACGTAATTTGTAGTGTATCATTGAAAATACCTTATAATATATAGTAGTTTATCATTGAAAATACCTTATAGTATAACGTAATATGCAGTGTATCATTGAAAATACCTTGTAATATAACGTAATATGCAGTGTATCATTGGAAATACCTTATAATATAACGTAATATGCAGTGTATCATTGAAAATACCTTATGATATAACGTAATATGCAGTGTATCATTGAAAATACCTTAGAATATATGGTAATTCTAGTCTATCAATGAAAATACCTTATAATATAACGTAATATGCAGTGTATCATTGAAAATACCTTATAATATATCGTAATTTGTAGTGTATCATTGAAAATACCTTATAATATAACGTAATATGCAGTGTATCATTGAAAATACCTTATAATAAAACGTAATATGCAGTGTATCATTGAAAATACCTTATAATATAACGTAATATGCAGTGTATCATTGAATATACCTTCCCATATAACTTAATATGCAGTGTATCATTGAATATACCTTATGATATAACGTAATTTGTAGTGTATCATTGAAAATACCATATAATATAACGTAATATGCAGTGTATCATTGAAAATACCTTATAATATAACGTAATATGCAGTGTATCATTGAAAATACCTTATAATATAACGTAATATGCAGTGTATCATTGAAAATACCTTATAATATATCGTAATTTGTAGTGTATCAATGAAAATACCTTCTCATATAACGTAATATGCAGTGTATCATTGAAAATACCTTATAATATATCGTTATTTGTAGTGTGTCATTGAAAATACCTTATAATATAACGTAATATGCAGTGTATCATTGAAAATACCTTATAATATAACTTAATATGCAGTGTATCATTGAATATACCTTATGATATAACGTAATTTGTAGTGTATCATTGAAAATACCTTATAATATATAGTAGTTTATCATTGAAAATACCTTATAGTATAACGTAATATGCAGTGTATCATTGAAAATACCTTGTAATATAACGTAATATGCAGTGTATCATTGGAAATACCTTATAATATAACGTAATATGCAGTGTATCATTGAAAATACCTTATAATATATTGCAGTTTATCATTGAAAATACCTTTTAATATAACTTAATATGCAGTGTATCATTGAAAATACCTTATGATATAACGTAATATGCAGTGTATCATTGAAAATACCTCATAATATAACGTAATATGCAGTTTATCATTGAAAATACCTTCCCATATAACGTAATATGCAGTGTATCATTGAAAATACCTTATAATATATCGTAATTTGTAGTGTATCTATGAAAATACCTTCTCATATAACGTAATATGCAGTGTATCATTGAAAATACCTTATAATATATCGTTATTTGTAGTGTATCTTTGAAAATACCTTATAATATATCGTTATTTGTAGTGTATCTTTGAAAATACCTTATAATATAACGTAATATGCAGTGTATCATTGAAAATACCTTGTAATATAACGTAATATGCAGTGTATCATTGGAAATACCTTATAATATAACGTAATATGCAGTGTATCATTGAAAATACCTTATAATATATTGCAGTTTATCATTGAAAATACCTTTTAATATAACTTAATATGCAGTGTATCATTGAAAATACCTTATGATATAACGTAATATGCAGTGTATCATTGAAAATACCTCATAATATAACGTAATATGCAGTTTATCATTGAAAATACCTTCCCATATAACGTAATATGCAGTGTATCATTGAAAATACCTTATAATATATCGTAATTTGTAGTGTATCTATGAAAATACCTTCTCATATAACGTAATATGCAGTGTATCATTGAAAATACCTTATAATATAACGTAATATGCAGTGTATCATTGATAATACCTTCCCATATAACGTAATATGCAGTGTATCATTGAAAATACCTTATAATATATCGTAATTTGTAGTGTATCAATGAAAATACCTTCTCGTATAACGTAATATGCAGTGTATCATTGAAAATACCTTATAATATATCGTTTTCTTGTAGTGTATCTTTGAAAATACCTTATAATATAACGTAATATGCAGTGTATCATTGAAAATACCTTATAATATATAGTAGTTTGTCATTGAAAATACCTTATAATATAACTTAATATGCAGTGTATCATTGAAAATACCTTATGATATAACGTAATATGCAGTGTATCATTGAAAATACCTTATAATATAACGTAATATGCAGTGTATCATTGAAAATACCTTATAATATATCGTAATTTGTAGTGTATCTTTGAAAATACCTTATAATATAACGTAATATGCAGTGTATCATTGAAAATACCTTCCCATATAACGTAATATGCAATGTATCATTGAAAATACCTCATAATATAACGTAATATGCAGTGTATCATTGAAAATACCTTATAATATAACGTAATATGCAGTGTATCATTGAAAATACCTCATAATATAACGTAATATGCAGTTTATCATTGAAAATACCTTCCCATATAACGTAATATGCAGTGTATCATTGAAAATACCTTATAATATATCGTAATTTGTAGTGTATCTATGAAAATACCTTCTCATATAACGTAATATGCAGTGTATCATTGAAAATACCTTATAATATATAGTGGTTTATCATTGAAAATACCTTATAATATAACGTAATATGCAGTGTATCATTGAATATACCTTATGATATAACGTAATTTGTAGTGTATCATTGAAAATACCTTATAATATATAGTAGTTTATCATTGAAAATACCTTATAGTATAACGTAATATGCAGTGTATCATTGAAAATACCTTGTAATATAACGTAATATGCAGTGTATCATTGGAAATACCTTATAATATAACGTAATATGCAGTGTATCATTGAAAATACCTTATAATAAATTGCAGTTTATCATTGAAAATACCTTTTAATATAACTTAATATGCAGTGTATCATTGAAAATACCTTATGATATAACGTAATATGCAGTGTATCATTGAAAATACCTTATAATATATCGTAATTTGTAGTGTATCAATGAAAATACCTTCTCATATAACGTAATATGCAGTGTATCATTGAAAATACCTTATAATATATCGTTATTTGTAGTGTGTCATTGAAAATACCTTATAATATAACGTAATATGCAGTGTATCATTGAAAATACCTTATAATATAACTTAATATGCAGTGTATCATTGAATATACCTTATGATATAACGTAATTTGTAGTGTATCATTGAAAATACCTTATAATATATAGTAGTTTATCATTGAAAATACCTTATAGTATAACGTAATATGCAGTGTATCATTGAAAATACCTTGTAATATAACGTAATATGCAGTGTATCATTGGAAATACCTTATAATATAACGTAATATGCAGTGTATCATTGAAAATACCTTATAATATATTGCAGTTTATCATTGAAAATACCTTTTAATATAACTTAATATGCAGTGTATCATTGAAAATACCTTATGATATAACGTAATATGCAGTGTATCATTGAAAATACCTTAGAATATATGGTAATTCTAGTCTATCAATGAAAATACCTTATAATATAACGTAATATGCAGTGTATCATTGAAAATACCTTATAATATATCGTAATTTGTAGTGTATCATTGAAAATACCTTATAATATAACGTAATATGCAGTGTATCATTGAAAATACCTCATAATATAACGTAATATGCAGTTTATCATTGAAAATACCTTCCCATATAACGTAATATGCAGTGTATCATTGAAAATACCTTATAATATATCGTAATTTGTAGTGTATCAATGAAAATACCTTCTCATATAACGTAATATGCAGTGTATCATTGAAAATACCTTATAATATATCGTTATTTGTAGTGTGTCATTGAAAATACCTTATAATATAACGTAATATGCAGTGTATCATTGAAAATACCTTATAATATAACTTAATATGCAGTGTATCATTGAATATACCTTATGATATAACGTAATTTGTAGTGTAACATTGAAAATACCTTATAATATATAGTAGTTTATCATTGAAAATACCTTATAGTATAACGTAATATGCAGTGTATCATTGAAAATACCTTGTAATATAACGTAATATGCAGTGTATCATTGGAAATACCTTATAATATAACGTAATATGCAGTGTATCATTGAAAATACCTTACAATATATTGCAGTTTATCATTGAAAATACCTTTTAATATAACTTAATATGCAGTGTATCATTGAAAATACCTTATGATATAACGTAATATGCAGTGTATCATTGAAAATACCTTAGAATATATGGTAATTCTAGTCTATCAATGAAAATATCTTATAATATAACGTAATATGCAGTGTATCATTGAAAATACCTTATAATATATCGTAATTTGTAGTGTATCATTGAAAATACCTTATAATATAACGTAATATGCAGTGTATCATTGAAAATACCTCATAATATAACGTAATATGCAGTTTATCATTGAAAATACCTTCCCATATAACGTAATATGCAGTGTATCATTGAAAATACCTTATAATATATCGTAATTTGTAGTGTATCTATGAAAATACCTTCTCATATAACGTAATATGCAGTGTATCATTGAAAATACCTTATAATATATCGTTATTTGTAGTGTATCTTTGAAAATACCTTATAATATAACGTAATATGCAGTGTATCATTGAAAATACCTTATAATATATAGTAGTTTATAATTGAAAATACCTTATAATATAACTTAATATGCAGTGTATCATTGAATATACCTTATGATATAACGTAATTTGTAGTGTATCATTGAAAATACCTTATAATATATAGTAGTTTATCATTGAAAATACCTTATAGTATAACGTAATATGCAGTGTATCATTGAAAATACCTTGTAATATAACGTAATATGCAGTGTATCATTGGAAATACCTTATAATATAACGTAATATGCAGTGTATCATTGAAAATACCTTATAATAAATTGCAGTTTATCATTGAAAATACCTTTTAATATAACTTAATATGCAGTGTATCATTGAAAATACCTTATGATATAACGTAATATGCAGTGTATCATTGAAAATACCTTAGAATATATGGTAATTCTAGTCTATCAATGAAAATACCTTATAATATAACGTAATATGCAGTGTATCATTGAAAATACCTTATAATATATCGTAATTTGTAGTGTATCATTGAAAATACCTTATAATATAACGTAATATGCAGTGTATCATTGAAAATACCTTATAATAAAACGTAATATGCAGTGTATCATTGAAAATACCTTATAATATAACGTAATATGCAGTGTATCATTGAATATACCTTCCCATATAACTTAATATGCAGTGTATCATTGAATATACCTTATGATATAACGTAATTTGTAGTGTATCATTGAAAATACCTTATAATATAACGTAATATGCAGTGTATCATTGAAAATACCTTATAATATAACGTAATATGCAGTGTATCATTGAAAATACCTTATAATATAACGTAATATGCAGTGTATCATTGAAAATACCTTATAATATATCGTAATTTGTAGTGTATCAATGAAAATACCTTCTCATATAACGTAATATGCAGTGTATCATTGAAAATACCTTATAATATATCGTTATTTGTAGTGTGTCATTGAAAATACCTTATAATATAACGTAATATGCAGTGTATCATTGAAAATACCTTATAATATAACTTAATATGCAGTGTATCATTGAATATACCTTATGATATAACGTAATTTGTAGTGTATCCTTGAAAATACCTTATAATATATAGTAGTTTATCATTGAAAATACCTTATAGTATAACGTAATATGCAGTGTATCATTGAAAATACCTTTTAATATAACGTAATATGCAGTGTATCATTGGAAATACCTTATAATATAACGTAATATGCAGTGTATCATTGAAAATACCTTATAATATATCGTAATTTGTAGTGTATCAATGAAAATACCTTCTCATATAACGTAATATGCAGTGTATCATTGAAAATACCTTATAATATATCGTTATTTGTAGTGTGTCATTGAAAATACCTTATAATATAACGTAATATGCAGTGTATCATTGAAAATACCTTATAATATAACTTAATATGCAGTGTATCATTGAATTTACCTTATGATATAACGTAATTTGTAGTGTATCATTGAAAATACCTTATAATATATAGTAGTTTATCATTGAAAATACCTTATAGTATAACGTAATATGCAGTGTATCATTGAAAATACCTTGTAATATAACGTAATATGCAGTGTATCATTGGAAATACCTTATAATATAACGTAATATGCAGTGTATCATTGAAAATACCTTATAATATATTGCAGTTTATCATTGAAAATACCTTTTAATATAACTTAATATGCAGTGTATCATTGAAAATACCTTATGATATAACGTAATATGCAGTGTATCATTGAAAATACCTTAGAATATATGGTAATTCTAGTCTATCAATGAAAATACCTTATAATATAACGTAATATGCAGTGTATCATTGAAAATACCTTATAATATATCGTAATTTGTAGTGTATCATTGAAAATACCTTATAATATAACGTAATATGCAGTGTATCATTGAAAATACCTCATAATATAACGTAATATGCAGTTTATCATTGAAAATACCTTCCCATATAACGTAATATGCAGTGTATCATTGAAAATACCTTATAATATATCGTAATTTGTAGTGTATCTATGAAAATACCTTCTCATATAACGTAATATGCAGTGTATCATTGAAAATACCTTATAATATATCGTTATTTGTAGTGTATCTTTGAAAATACCTTATAATATAACGTAATATGCAGTGTATCATTGAAAATACCTTATAATATATAGTAGTTTATAATTGAAAATACCTTATAATATAACTTAATATGCAGTGTATCATTGAATATACCTTATGATATAACGTAATTTGTAGTGTATCATTGAAAATACCTTATAATATATAGTAGTTTATCATTGAAAATACCTTATAGTATAACGTAATATGCAGTGTATCATTGAAAATACCTTGTAATATAACGTAATATGCAGTGTATCATTGGAAATACCTTATAATATAACGTAATATGCAGTGTATCATTGAAAATACCTTATAATAAATTGCAGTTTATCATTGAAAATACCTTTTAATATAACTTAATATGCAGTGTATCATTGAAAATACCTTATGATATAACGTAATATGCAGTGTATCATTGAAAATACCTTAGAATATATGGTAATTCTAGTCTATCAATGAAAATACCTTATAATATAACGTAATATGCAGTGTATCATTGAAAATACTTTATAATATATCGTAATTTGTAGTGTATCATTGAAAATACCTTATAATATAACGTAATATGCAGTGTATCATTGAAAATACCTTATAATAAAACGTAATATGCAGTGTATCATTGAAAATACCTTATAATATAACGTAATATGCAGTGTATCATTGAATATACCTTCCCATATAACTTAATATGCAGTGTATCATTGAATATACCTTATGATATAACGTAATTTGTAGTGTATCATTGAAAATACCTTATAATATAACGTAATATGCAGTGTATCATTGAAAATACCTTATAATATAACGTAATATGCAGTGTATCATTGAAAATACCTTATAATATAACGTAATATGCAGTGTATCATTGAAAATACCTTATAATATATCGTAATTTGTAGTGTATCAATGAAAATACCTTCTCATATAACGTAATATGCAGTGTATCATTGAAAATACCTTATAATATATCGTTATTTGTAGTGTGTCATTGAAAATACCTTATAATATAACGTAATATGCAGTGTATCATTGAAAATACCTTATAATATAACTTAATATGCAGTGTATCATTGAATATACCTTATGATATAACGTAATTTGTAGTGTATCATTGAAAATACCTTATAATATATAGTAGTTTATCATTGAAAATACCTTATAGTATAACGTAATATGCAGTGTATCATTGAAAATACCTTGTAATATAACGTAATATGCAGTGTATCATTTAATATACCTTATGATATAACGTAATTTGTAGTGTATCATTGAAAATACCTTATAATATATAGTAGTTTATCATTGAAAATACCTTATAGTATAACGTAATATGCAGTGTATCATTGAAAATACCTTGTAATATAACGTAATATGCAGTGTATCATTGGAAATACCTTATAATATAACGTAATATGCAGTGTATCATTGAAAATACCTTATAATATATTGCAGTTTATCATTGAAAATACCTTTTAATATAACTTAATATGCAGTGTATCATTGAAAATACCTTATGATATAACGTAATATGCAGTGTATCATTGAAAATACCTTAGAATATATGGTAATTCTAGTCTATCAATGAAAATACCTTATAATATAACGTAATATGCAGTGTATCATTGAAAATACCTTATAATATATCGTAATTTGTAGTGTATCATTGAAAATACCTTATAATATAACGTAATATGCAGTGTATCATTGAAAATACCTCATAATATAACGTAATATGCAGTTTATCATTGAAAATACCTTCCCATATAACGTAATATGCAGTGTATCATTGAAAATACCTTATAATATATCGTAATTTGTAGTGTATCTATGAAAATACCTTCTCATATAACGTAATATGCAGTGTATCATTGAAAATACCTTATAATATATCGTTATTTGTAGTGTATCTTTGAAAATACCTTATAATATAACGTAATATGCAGTGTATCATTGAAAATACCTTATAATATATAGTAGTTTATCATTGAAAATACCTTATAATATAACTTAATATGCAGTGTATCATTGAATATACCTTATGATATAACGTAATTTGTAGTGTATCATTGAAAATACCTTATAATATATAGTAGTTTATCATTGAAAATACCTTATAGTATAACGTAATATGCAGTGTATAATTGAAAATACCTTGTAATATAACGTAATATGCAGTGTATCATTGGAAATACCTTATAATATAACGTAATATGCAGTGTATCATTGAAAATACCTTATAATAAATTGCAGTTTATCATTGAAAATACCTTTTAATATAACTTAATATGCAGTGTATCATTGAAAATACCTTATGATATAACGTAATATGCAGTGTATCATTGAAAATACCTTAGAATATATGGTAATTTTAGTCTATCAATGAAAATACCTTATAATATAACGTAATATGCAGTGTATCATTGAAAATACCTTATAATATATCGTAATTTGTAGTGTATCATTGAAAATACCTTATAATATAACGTAATATGCAGTGTATCATTGAAAATACCTTATAATAAAACGTAATATGCAGTGTATCATTGAAAATACCTTATAATATAACGTAATATGCAGTGTATCATTGAAAATACCTTATGATATAACGTAATATGCAGTGTATCATTGAAAATACCTTAGAATATATGGTAATTCTAGTCTATCAATGAAAATACCTTATAATATAACGTAATATGCAGTGTATCATTGAAAATACCTTATAATATATCGTAATTTGTAGTGTATCATTGAAAATACCTTATAATATAACGTAATATGCAGTGTATCATTGAAAATACCTTATAATATAACGTAATATGCAGTGTATCATTGAAAATACCTTATAATATAACGTAATATGCAGTGTATCATTGAAAATACCTTATAATATAACGTAATATGCAGTGTATCATTGAAAATACCTTCCCATATAACGTAATATGCAGTGTATCATTGAAAATACCTTATAATATAACGTAATATGCAGTGTATCATTGAAAATACCTTATAATATAACGTAATATGCAGTGTATCATTGAAAATACCTTATAATATAACGTAATATGCAGTGTATCATTGATAATACCTTCCCATATAACATAATATGCAGTGTATCATTGAAAATACCTTATAATATATCGTAATTTGTAGTGTATCAATGAAAATACCTTCTCATATAACGTAATATGCAGTGTATCATTGAAAATACCTTATAATATATCGTTTTCTTGTAGTGTATCTTTGAAAATACCTTATAATATAACGTAATATGCAGTGTATCATTGAAAATACCTTATAATATATAGTAGTTTATCATTGAAAATACCTTATAATATAACTTAATATGCAGTGTATCATTGAAAATACCTTATGATATACCGTAATATGCAGTGTATCATTGAAAATACCTTATAATATAACGTAATATGCAGTGTATCATTGAAAATACCTTATAATATATCGTAATTTGTAGTGTATCAATGAAAATACCTTCTCATATAACGTAATATGCAGTGTATCATTGAAAATACCTTATAATATATCGTTTTCTTGTAGTGTATCTTTGAAAATACCTTATAATATAACGTAATATGCAGTGTATCATTGAAAATACCTTATAATATATAGTAGTTTATCATTGAAAATACCTTATAATATAACTTAATATGCAGTGTATCATTGAAAATACCTTATGATATAACGTAATATGCAGTGTATCATTGAAAATACCTTAGAATATATGGTAATTCTAGTCTATCAATGAAAATACCTTATAATATAACGTAATATGCAGTGTATCATTGAAAATACCTTATAATATATCGTAATTTGTAGTGTATCATTGAAAATACCTTATAATATAACGTAATATGCAGTGTATCATTGAAAATACCTTATAATAAAACGTAATATGCAGTGTATCATTGAAAATACCTTATAATATAACGTAATATGCAGTGTATCATTGAAAATACCTTATAATATAACGTAATATGCAGTGTATCATTGAAAATACCTTAGAATATATGGTAATTCTAGTCTATCAATGAAAATACCTTATAATATAACGTAATATGCAGTGTATCATTGAAAATACCTTATAATATATCGTAATTTGTAGTGTATCATTGAAAATACCTTATAATATAACGTAATATGCATTGTATCATTGAAAATACCTTATAATATAACGTAATATGCAGTGTATCATTGAAAATACCTTATAATATAACGTAATATTCAGTGTATCATTGAAAATACCTTATAATATATCGTTATTTGTAGTGTATCTTTGATAATACCTTATAATATAACGTAATATGCAGTGTATCATTGAAAATACCTTATAATATATAGTAGTTTATAATTGAAAATACCTTATAATATAACTTAATATGCAGTGTATCATTGAATATACCTTATGATATAACGTAATTTGTAGTTTATAATTGAAAATACCTTATAATATAACGTAATATGCAGTGTATCATTGAAAATACCTTATAATATAACGTAATATGCAGTGTATCATTGAAAATACCTTCCCATATAACATAATATGCAGTGTATCATTGAAAATACCTTATAATATATCGTAATTTGTAGTGTATCAATGAAAATACCTTCTCATATAACGTAATATGCAGTGTATCATTGAAAATACCTTATAATATATCGTTTTCTTGTAGTGTATCTTTGAAAATACCTTATAATATAACGTAATATGCAGTGTATCATTGAAAATACCTTATAATATATAGTAGTTTATCATTGAAAATACCTTATAATATAACTTAATATGCAGTGTATCATTGAAAATACCTTATGATATACCGTAATATGCAGTGTATCATTGAAAATACCTTATAATATAACGTAATATGCAGTGTATCATTGAAAATACCTTATAATATATCGTAATTTGTAGTGTATCAATGAAAATACCTTCTCATATAACGTAATATGCAGTGTATCATTGAAAATACCTTATAATATATCGTTTTCTTGTAGTGTATCTTTGAAAATACCTTATAATATAACGTAATATGCAGTGTATCATTGAAAATACCTTATAATATATAGTAGTTTATCATTGAAAATACCTTATAATATAACTTAATATGCAGTGTATCATTGAAAATACCTTATGATATAACGTAATATGCAGTGTATCATTGAAAATACCTTAGAATATATGGTAATTCTAGTCTATCAATGAAAATACCTTATAATATAACGTAATATGCAGTGTATCATTGAAAATACCTTATAATATATCGTAATTTGTAGTGTATCATTGAAAATACCTTATAATATAACGTAATATGCAGTGTATCATTGAAAATACCTTATAATAAAACGTAATATGCAGTGTATCATTGAAAATACCTTATAATATAACGTAATATGCAGTGTATCATTGAAAATACCTTATGATATAACGTAATATGCAGTGTATCATTGAAAATACCTTAGAATATATGGTAATTCTAGTCTATCAATAAAAATACCTTATAATATAACGTAATATGCAGTGTATCATTGAAAATACCTTAGAATATATGGTAATTCTAGTCTATCAATGAAAATACCTTATAATATAACGTAATATGCAGTGTATCATTGAAAATACCTTATAATATATCGTAATTTGTAGTGTATCAATGAAAATACCTTCTCATATAACGTAATATGCAGTGTATCATTGAAAATACCTTATAATATATCGTTATTTGTAGTGTGTCATTGAAAATACCTTATAATATAACGTAATATGCAGTGTATCATTGAAAATACCTTATAATATAACTTAATATGCAGTGTATCATTGAATATACCTTATGATATAACGTAATTTGTAGTGTATCATTGAAAATACCTTATAATATATAGTAGTTTATCATTGAAAATACCTTATAGTATAACGTAATATGCAGTGTATCATTGAAAATACCTTGTAATATAACGTAATATGCAGTGTATCATTGGAAATACCTTATAATATAACGTAATATGCAGTGTATCATTGAAAATACCTTATAATATATTGCAGTTTATCATTGAAAATACCTTTTAATATTACTTAATATGCAGTGTATCATTGAAAATACCTTATGATATAACGTAATATGCAGTGTATCATTGAAAATACCTTAGAATATATGGTAATTCTAGTCTATCAATGAAAATACCTTATAATATAACGTAATATGCAGTGTATCATTGAAAATACCTTATAATATATCGTAATTTGTAGTGTATCATTGAAAATACCTTATAATATAACGTAATATGCAGTGTATCATTGAAAATACCTCATAATATAACGTAATATGCAGTTTATCATTGAAAATACCTTCCCATATAACGTAATATGCAGTGTATCATTGAAAATACCTTATAATAAAACGTAATATGCAGTGTATCATTGAAAATACCTTATAATATAACGTAATATGCAGTGTATCATTGAATATACCTTCCCATATAACTTAATATGCAGTGTATCATTGAATATACCTTATGATATAACGTAATTTGTAGTGTATCATTGAAAATACATTATAATATAACGTAATATGCAGTGTATCATTGAAAATACCTTATAATATAACGTAATATGCAGTGTATCATTGAAAATACCTTATAATATAACGTAATATGCAGTGTATCATTGAAAATACCTTATAATATATCGTAATTTGTAGTGTATCAATGAAAATACCTTCTCATATAACGTAATATGCAGTGTATCATTGAAAATACCTTATAATATATCGTTATTTGTAGTGTGTCATTGAAAATACCTTATAATATAACGTAATATGCAGTGTATCATTGAAAATACCTTATAATATAACTTAATATGCAGTGTATCATTGAATATACCTTATGATATAACGTAATTTGTAGTGTATCATTGAAAATACCTTATAATATATAGTAGTTTATCATTGAAAATACCTTATAGTATAACGTAATATGCAGTGTATCATTGAAAATACCTTGTAATATAACGTAATATGCAGTGTATCATTGGAAATACCTTATAATATAACGTAATATGCAGTGTATCATTGAAAATACCTTATAATATATTGCAGTTTATCATTGAAAATACCTTTTAATATTACTTAATATGCAGTGTATCATTGAAAATACCTTATGATATAACGTAATATGCAGTGTATCAATGAAAATACCTTAGAATATATGGTAATTCTAGTCTATCAATGAAAATACCTTATAATATAACGTAATATGCAGTGTATCATTGAAAATACCTTATAATATATCGTAATTTGTAGTGTATCATTGAAAATACCTTATAATATAACGTAATATGCAGTGTATCATTGAAAATACCTCATAATATAACGTAATATGCAGTTTATCATTGAAAATACCTTCCCATATAACGTAATATGCAGTGTATCATTGAAAATACCTTATAATATATCGTAATTTGTAGTGTATCTATGAAAATACCTTCTCATATAACGTAATATGCAGTGTATCATTGATAATACCTTCCCATATAACATAATATGCAGTGTATCATTGAAAATACCTTATAATATATCGTAATTTGTAGTGTATCAATGAAAATACCTTCTCATATAACGTAATATGCAGTGTATCATTGAAAATACCTTATAATATATCGTTTTCTTGTAGTGTATCTTTGAAAATACCTTATAATATAACGTAATATGCAGTGTATCATTGAAAATACCTTATAATATATAGTAGTTTATCATTGAAAATACCTTATAATATAACTTAATATGCAGTGTATCATTGAAAATACCTTATTATATACCGTAATATGCAGTGTATCATTGAAAATACCTTATAATATAACGTAATATGCAGTGTATCATTGAAAATACCTTATAATATATCGTAATTTGTAGTGTATCAATGAAAATACCTTCTCATATAACGTAATATGCAGTGTATCATTGAAAATACCTTATAATATATCGTTTTCTTGTAGTGTATCTTTGAAAATACCTTATAATATAACGTAATATGCAGTGTATCATTGAAAATACCTTATAATATATAGTAGTTTATCATTGAAAATACCTTATAATATAACTTAATATGCAGTGTATCATTGAAAATACCTTATGATATAACGTAATATGCAGTGTATCATTGAAAATACCTTAGAATATATGGTAATTCTAGTCTATCAATGAAAATACCTTATAATATAACGTAATATGCAGTGTATCATTGAAAATACCTTATAATATATCGTAATTTGTAGTGTATCATTGAAAATACCTTATAATATAACGTAATATGCAGTGTATCATTGAAAATACCTTATAATAAAACGTAATATGCAGTGTATCATTGAAAATACCTTATAATATAACGTAATATGCAGTGTATCATTGAAAATACCTTATGATATAACGTAATATGCAGTGTATCATTGAAAATACCTTAGAATATATGGTAATTCTAGTCTATCAATGAAAATACCTTATAATATAACGTAATATGCAGTGTATCATTGAAAATACCTTATAATATATCGTAATTTGTAGTGTATCATTGAAAATACCTTATAATATAACGTAATATGCATTGTATCATTGAAAATACCTTATAATATAACGTAATATGCAGTGTATCATTGAAAATACCTTATAATATAACGTAATATGCAGTGTATCATTGAAAATACCTTATAATATATCGTTATTTGTAGTGTATCTTTGAAAATACCTTATAATATAACGTAATATGCAGTGTATCATTGAAAATACCTTATAATATATAGTAGTTTATAATTGAAAATACCTTATAATATAACTTAATATGCAGTGTATCATTGAATATACCTTATGATATAACGTAATTTGTAGTGTATCATTGAAAATACCTTATAATATATAGTAGTTTATCATTGAAAATACCTTATAGTATAACGTAATATGCAGTGTATCATTGAAAATACCTTGTAATATAACGTAATATGCAGTGTATCATTGGAAATACCTTATAATATAACGTAATATGCAGTGTATCATTGAAAATACCTTATAATAAATTGCAGTTTATCACTGAAAATACCTTTTAATATAACTTAATATGCAGTGTATCATTGAAAATACCTTATGATATAACGTAATATGCAGTGTATCATTGAAAATACCTTAGAATATATGGTAATTCTAGTCTATCAATGAAAATACCTTATAATATAACGTAATATGCAGTGTATCATTGAAAATACCTTATAATATATCGTAATTTGTAGTGTATCATTGAAAATACCTTATAATATAACGTAATATGCAGTGTATCATTGAAAATACCTTATAATAAAACGTAATATGCAGTGTATCATTGAAAATACCTTATAATATAACGTAATATGCAGTGTATCATTGAATATACCTTCCCATATAACTTAATATGCAGTGTATCATTGAATATACGTTATGATATAACGTAATTTGTAGTGTATCATTGAAAATACCTTATAATATAACGTAATATGCAGTGTATCATTGAAAATACCTTATAATATAACGTAATATGCAGTGTATCATTGAAAATACCTTATAATATAACGTAATATGCAGTGTATCATTGAAAATACCTTATAATATAACGTAATATGCATTGTATCATTGAAAATACCTTATAATATAACGTAATATGCAGTGTATCATTGAAAATACCTTATAATATAACGTAATATTCAGTGTATCATTGAAAATACCTTATAATATATCGTTATTTGTAGTGTATCTTTGATAATACCTTATAATATAACGTAATATGCAGTGTATCATTGAAAATACCTTATAATATATCGTAATTTGTAGTGTATCAATGAAAATACCTTCTCATATAACGTAATATGCAGTGTATCATTGAAAATACCTTATAATATATCGTTTTCTTGTAGTGTATCTTTGAAAATACCTTATAATATAACGTAATATGCAGTGTATCATTGAAAATACCTTATAATATATAGTAGTTTATCATTGAAAATACCTTATAATATAACTTAATATGCAGTGTATCATTGAAAATACCTTATGATATACCGTAATATGCAGTGTATCATTGAAAATACCTTATAATATAACGTAATATGCAGTGTATCATTGAAAATACCTTATAATATATCGTAATTTGTAGTGTATCAATGAAAATACCTTCTCATATAACGTAATATGCAGTGTATCATTGAAAATACCTTATAATATATCGTTTTCTTGTAGTGTATCTTTGAAAATACCTTATAATATAACGTAATATGCAGTGTATCATTGAAAATACCTTATAATATATAGTAGTTTATCATTGAAAATACCTTATAATATAACTTAATATGCAGTGTATCATTGAAAATACCTTATGATATAACGTAATATGCAGTGTATCATTGAAAATACCTTAGAATATATGGTAATTCTAGTCTATCAATGAAAATACCTTATAATATAACGTAATATGCAGTGTATCATTGAAAATACCTTATAATATATCGTAATTTGTAGTGTATCATTGAAAATACCTTATAATATAACGTAATATGCAGTGTATCATTGAAAATACCTTATAATAAAACGTAATATGCAGTGTATCATTGAAAATACCTTATAATATAACGTAATATGCAGTGTATCATTGAAAATACCTTATGATATAACGTAATATGCAGTGTATCATTGAAAATACCTTAGAATATATGGTAATTCTAGTCTATCAATGAAAATACCTTATAATATAACGTAATATGCAGTGTATCATTGAAAATACCTTATAATATATCGTAATTTGTAGTGTATCATTGAAAATACCTTATAATATAACGTAATATGCATTGTATCATTGAAAATACCTTATAATATAACGTAATATGCAGTGTATCATTGAAAATACCTTATAATATAACGTAATATTCAGTGTATCATTGAAAATACCTTATAATATATCGTTATTTGTAGTGTATCTTTGAAAATACCTTATAATATAACGTAATATGCAGTGTATCATTGAAAATACCTTATAATATATAGTAGTTTATAATTGAAAATACCTTATAATATAACTTAATATGCAGTGTATCATTGAATATACCTTATGATATAACGTAATTTGTAGTTTATAATTGAAAATACCTTATAATATAACGTAATATGCAGTGTATCATTGAAAATACCTTATAATATAACGTAATATGCAGTGTATCATTGATAATACCTTCCCATATAACATAATATGCAGTGTATCATTGAAAATACCTTATAATATATCGTAATTTGTAGTGTATCAATGAAAATACCTTCTCATATAACGTAATATGCAGTGTATCATTGAAAATACCTTATAATATATCGTTTTCTTGTAGTGTATCTTTGAAAATACCTTATAATATAACGTAATATGCAGTGTATCATTGAAAATACCTTATAATATATAGTAGTTTATCATTGAAAATACCTTATAATATAACTTAATATGCAGTGTATCATTGAAAATACCTTATGATATACCGTAATATGCAGTGTATCATTGAAAATACCTTATAATATAACGTAATATGCAGTGTATCATTGAAAATACCTTATAATATATCGTAATTTGTAGTGTATCAATGAAAATACCTTCTCATATAACGTAATATGCAGTGTATCATTGAAAATACCTTATAATATATCGTTTTCTTGTAGTGTATCTTTGAAAATACCTTATAATATAACGTAATATGCAGTGTATCATTGAAAATACCTTATAATATATAGTAGTTTATCATTGAAAATACCTTATAATATAACTTAATCTGCAGTGTATCATTGAAAATACCTTATGATATAACGTAATATGCAGTGTATCATTGAAAATACCTTAGAATATATGGTAATTCTAGTCTATCAATGAAAATACCTTATAATATAACGTAATATGCAGTGTATCATTGAAAATACCTTATAATATATCGTAATTTGTAGTGTATCATTGAAAATACCTTATAATATAACGTAATATGCAGTGTATCATTGAAAATACCTTATAATAAAACGTAATATGCAGTGTATCATTGAAAATACCTTATAATATAACGTAATATGCAGTGTATCATTGAAAATACCTTATGATATAACGTAATATGCAGTGTATCATTGAAAATACCTTAGAATATATGGTAATTCTAGTCTATCAATAAAAATACCTTATAATATAACGTAATATGCAGTGTATCATTGAAAATACCTTAGAATATATGGTAATTCTAGTCTATCAATGAAAATACCTTATAATATAACGTAATATGCAGTGTATCATTGAAAATACCTTATAATATATCGTAATTTGTAGTGTATCATTGAAAATACCTTATAATATAACGTAATATGCAGTGTATCATTGAAAATACCTTATAATAAAACGTAATATGCAGTGTATCATTGAAAATACCTTATAATATAACGTAATATGCAGTGTATCATTGAATATACCTTCCCATATAACTTAATATGCAGTGTATCATTGAATATACCTTATGATATAACGTAATTTGTAGTGTATCATTGAAAATACATTATAATATAACGTAATATGCAGTGTATCATTGAAAATACCTTATAATATAACGTAATATGCAGTGTATCATTGAAAATACCTTATAATATAACGTAATATGCAGTGTATCATTGAAAATACCTTATAATATATCGTAATTTGTAGTGTATCAATGAAAATACCTTCTCATATAACGTAATATGCAGTGTATCATTGAAAATACCTTATAATATATCGTTATTTGTAGTGTGTCATTGAAAATACCTTATAATATAACGTAATATGCAGTGTATCATTGAAAATACCTTATAATATAACTTAATATGCAGTGTATCATTGAATATACCTTATGATATAACGTAATTTGTAGTGTATCATTGAAAATACCTTATAATATATAGTAGTTTATCATTGAAAATACCTTATAGTATAACGTAATATGCAGTGTATCATTGAAAATACCTTGTAATATAACGTAATATGCAGTGTATCATTGGAAATACCTTATAATATAACGTAATATGCAGTGTATCATTGAAAATACCTTATAATATATTGCAGTTTATCATTGAAAATACCTTTTAATATTACTTAATATGCAGTGTATCATTGAAAATACCTTATGATATAACGTAATATGCAGTGTATCATTGAAAATACCTTAGAATATATGGTAATTCTAGTCTATCAATGAAAATACCTTATAATATAACGTAATATGCAGTGTATCATTGAAAATACCTTATAATATATCGTAATTTGTAGTGTATCATTGAAAATACCTTATAATATAACGTAATATGCAGTGTATCATTGAAAATACCTCATAATATAACGTAATATGCAGTTTATCATTGAAAATACCTTCCCATATAACGTAATATGCAGTGTATCATTGAAAATACCTTATAATATATCGTAATTTGTAGTGTATCTATGAAAATACCTTCTCATATAACGTAATATGCAGTGTATCATTGATAATACCTTCCCATATAACATAATATGCAGTGTATCATTGAAAATACCTTATAATATATCGTAATTTGTAGTGTATCAATGAAAATACCTTCTCATATAACGTAATATGCAGTGTATCATTGAAAATACCTTATAATATATCGTTTTCTTGTAGTGTATCTTTGAAAATACCTTATAATATAACGTAATATGCAGTGTATCATTGAAAATACCTTATAATATATAGTAGTTTATCATTGAAAATACCTTATAATATAACTTAATATGCAGTGTATCATTGAAAATACCTTATGATATACCGTAATATGCAGTGTATCATTGAAAATACCTTATAATATAACGTAATATGCAGTGTATCATTGAAAATACCTTATAATATATCGTAATTTGTAGTGTATCAATGAAAATACCTTCTCATATAACGTAATATGCAGTGTATCATTGAAAATACCTTATAATATATCGTTTTCTTGTAGTGTATCTTTGAAAATACCTTATAATATAACGTAATATGCAGTGTATCATTGAAAATACCTTATAATATATAGTAGTTTATCATTGAAAATACCTTATAATATAACTTAATATGCAGTGTATCATTGAAAATACCTTATGATATAACGTAATATGCAGTGTATCATTGAAAATACCTTAGAATATATGGTAATTCTAGTCTATCAATGAAAATACCTTATAATATAACGTAATATGCACTGTATCATTGAAAATACCTTATAATATATCGTAATTTGTAGTGTATCATTGAAAATACCTTATAATATAACGTAATATGCAGTGTATCATTGAAAATACCTTATAATAAAACGTAATATGCAGTGTATCATTGAAAATACCTTATAATATAACGTAATATGCAGTGTATCATTGAAAATACCTTATGATATAACGTAATATGCAGTGTATCATTGAAAATACCTTAGAATATATGGTAATTCTAGTCTATCAATGAAAATACCTTATAATATAACGTAATATGCAGTGTATCATTGAAAATACCTTATAATATATCGTAATTTGTAGTGTATCATTGAAAATACCTTATAATATAACGTAATATGCATTGTATCATTGAAAATACCTTATAATATAACGTAATATGCAGTGTATCATTGAAAATACCTTATAATATAACGTAATATGCAGTGTATCATTGAAAATACCTTATAATATATCGTTATTTGTAGTGTATCTTTGAAAATACCTTATAATATAACGTAATATGCAGTGTATCATTGAAAATACCTTATAATATATAGTAGTTTATAATTGAAAATACCTTATAATATAACTTAATATGCAGTGTATCATTGAATATACCTTATGATATAACGTAATTTGTAGTGTATCATTGAAAATACCTTATAATATATAGTAGTTTATCATTGAAAATACCTTATAGTATAACGTAATATGCAGTGTATCATTGAAAATACCTTGTAATATAACGTAATATGCAGTGTATCATTGGAAATACCTTATAATATAACGTAATATGCAGTGTATCATTGAAAATACCTTATAATAAATTGCAGTTTATCACTGAAAATACCTTTTAATATAACTTAATATGCAGTGTATCATTGAAAATACCTTATGATATAACGTAATATGCAGTGTATCATTGAAAATACCTTAGAATATATGGTAATTCTAGTCTATCAATGAAAATACCTTATAATATAACGTAATATGCAGTGTATCATTGAAAATACCTTATAATATATCGTAATTTGTAGTGTATCATTGAAAATACCTTATAATATAACGTAATATGCAGTGTATCATTGAAAATACCTTATAATAAAACGTAATATGCAGTGTATCATTGAAAATACCTTATAATATAACGTAATATGCAGTGTATCATTGAATATACCTTCCCATATAACTTAATATGCAGTGTATCATTGAATATACGTTATGATATAACGTAATTTGTAGTGTATCATTGAAAATACCTTATAATATAACGTAATATGCAGTGTATCATTGAAAATACCTTATAATATAACGTAATATGCAGTGTATCATTGAAAATACCTTATAATATAACGTAATATGCAGTGTATCATTGAAAATACCTTATAATATATCGTAATTTGTAGTGTATCAATGAAAATACCTTCTCATATAACGTAATATGCAGTGTATCATTGAAAATACCTTATAATATATCGTTATTTGTAGTGTGTCATTGAAAATACCTTATAATATAACGTAATATGCAGTGTATCATTGAAAATACCTTATAATATAACTTAATATGCAGTGTATCATTGAATATACCTTATGATATAACGTAATTTGTAGTGTATCATTGAAAATACCTTATAATATATAGTAGTTTATCATTGAAAATACCTTATAGTATAACGTAATATGCAGTGTATCATTGAAAATACCTTGTAATATAACGTAATATGCAGTGTATCATTGGAAATACCTTATAATATAACGTAATATGCAGTGTATCATTGAAAATACCTTATAATATATTGCAGTTTATCATTGAAAATACCTTTTAATATTACTTAATATGCAGTGTATCATTGAAAATACCTTATGATATACCGTAATATGCAGTGTATCATTGAAAATACCTTATAATATAACGTAATATGCAGTGTATCATTGAAAATACCTTATAATATATCGTAATTTGTAGTGTATCAATGAAAATACCTTCTCATATAACGTAATATGCAGTGTATCATTGAAAATACCTTATAATTTATCGTTATTTGTAGTGTATCTTTGAAAATACCTTATAATATAACGTAATATGCAGTGTATCATTGAAAATACCTTATAATATATCGTAATTTGTAGTGTATCTTTGAAAATACCTTATAATATAACGTAATATGTAGTGTATCATTGAAAATACCTTTTAATATATAGTAGTTTATCATTGAAAATACCTTATAATATAACGTAATATGCAGTGTATCATTGAAAATACCTTATAATATAACGTAATATGCAGTGTATCATTGAAAATACCTCATAATATAACGTAATATGCAGTTTATCATTGAAAATACCTTCCCATATAACGTAATATGCAGTGTATCATTGAAAATACCTTATAATATATCGTAATTTGTAGTGTATCATTGAAAATACCTTATAATATAACGTAATATGCAGTGTATCATTGAAAATACCTTATAATATATAGTAGTTTATAATTGAAAATACCTTATAATATAACTTAATATGCAGTGTATCATTGAATATACCTTATGATATAACGTAATTTGTAGTGTATCATTGAAAATACCTTATAATATATAGTAGTTTATCATTGAAAATACCTTATAGTATAACGTAATATGCAGTGTATCATTGAAAATACCTTGTAATATAACGTAATATGCAGTGTATCATTGGAAATACCTTATAATATAACGTAATATGCAGTGTATCATTGAAAATACCTTATAATAAATTGCAGTTTATCACTGAAAATACCTTTTAATATAACTTAATATGCAGTGTATCATTGAAAATACCTTATGATATAACGTAATATGCAGTGTATCATTGAAAATACCTTAGAATATATGGTAATTCTAGTCTATCAATGAAAATACCTTATAATATAACGTAATATGCAGTGTATCATTGAAAATACCTTATAATATATCGTAATTTGTAGTGTATCATTGAAAATACCTTATAATATAACGTAATATGCAGTGTATCATTGAAAATACCTTATAATAAAACGTAATATGCAGTGTATCATTGAAAATACCTTATAATATAACGTAATATGCAGTGTATCATTGAATATACCTTCCCATATAACTTAATATGCAGTGTATCATTGAATATACGTTATGATATAACGTAATTTGTAGTGTATCATTGAAAATACCTTATAATATAACGTAATATGCAGTGTATCATTGAAAATACCTTATAATATAACGTAATATGCAGTGTATCATTGAAAATACCTTATAATATAACGTAATATGCAGTGTATCATTGAAAATACCTTATAATATATCGTAATTTGTAGTGTATCAATGAAAATACCTTCTCATATAACGTAATATGCAGTGTATCATTGAAAATACCTTATAATATATCGTTATTTGTAGTGTGTCATTGAAAATACCTTATAATATAACGTAATATGCAGTGTATCATTGAAAATACCTTATAATATAACTTAATATGCAGTGTATCATTGAATATACCTTATGATATAACGTAATTTGTAGTGTATCATTGAAAATACCTTATAATATATAGTAGTTTATCATTGAAAATACCTTATAGTATAACGTAATATGCAGTGTATCATTGAAAATACCTTGTAATATATCGTAATATGCAGTGTATCATTGGAAATACCTTATAATATAACGTAATATGCAGTGTATCATTGAAAATACCTTATAATATATTGCAGTTTATCATTGAAAATACCTTTTAATATTACTTAATATGCAGTGTATCATTGAAAATACCTTATGATATAACGTAATATGCAGTGTATCATTGAAAATACCTTAGAATATATGGTAATTCTAGTCTATCAATGAAAATACCTTATAATATAACGTAATATGCAGTGTATCATTGAAAATACCTTATAATATATCGTAATTTGTAGTGTATCATTGAAAATACCTCATAATATAACGTAATATGCAGTTTATCATTGAAAATACCTTATAATATATTGCAGTTTATCATTGAAAATACCTTTTAATATTACTTAATATGCAGTGTATCATTGAAAATACCTTATGATATAACGTAATATGCAGTGTATCATTGAAAATACCTTAGAATATATGGTAATTCTAGTCTATCAATGAAAATACCTTATAATATAACGTAATATGCAGTGTATCATTGAAAATACCTTATAATATATCGTAATTTGTAGTGTATCATTGAAAATACCTTATAATATAACGTAATATGCAGTGTATCATTGAAAATACCTCATAATATAACGTAATATGCAGTTTATCATTGAAAATACCTTCCCATATAACGTAATATGCAGTGTATCATTGAAAATACCTTATAATATATCGTAATTTGTAGTGTATCTATGAAAATACCATCTCATATAACGTAATATGCAGTGTATCATTGAAAATACCTTATAATATATCGTTATTTGTAGTGTATCTTTGAAAATACCTTATAATATAACGTAATATGCAGTGTATCATTGAAAATACCTTATAATATATAGTAGTTTATCATTGAAAATACCTTATAATATAACTTAATATGCAGTGCATCATTGAATATACCTTATGATATAACGTAATTTGTAGTGTATCATTGAAAATACCTTATAATATATAGTAGTTTATCATTGAAAATACCTTATAGTATAACGTAATATGCAGTGTATCATTGATAATACCTTCCCATATAACGTAATATGCAGTGTATCATTGAAAATACCTTATAATATATCGTAATTTGTAGTGTATCAATGAAAATACCTTCTCATATAACGTAATATGCAGTGTATCATTGAAAATACCTTATAATATATCGTTTTCTTGTAGTGTATCTTTGAAAATACCTTATAATATAACGTAATATGCAGTGTATCATTGAAAATACCTTATAATATATAGTAGTTTATCATTGAAAATACCTTATAATATAACTTAATATGCAGTGTATCATTGAAAATACCTTATGATATACCGTAATATGCAGTGTATCATTGAAAATACCTTATAATATAACGTAATATGCAGTGTATCATTGAAAATACCTTATAATATATCGTAATTTGTAGTGTATCAATGAAAATACCTTCTCATATAACGAAATATGCAGTGTATCATTGAAAATACCTTATAATATATCGTTATTTGTAGTGTATCTTTGAAAATACCTTATAATATAACGTAATATGCAGTGTATCATTGAAAATACCTTATAATATATAGTAGTTTATCATTGAAAATACCTTATAATATAACTTAATATGCAGTGCATCATTGAATATACCTTATGATATAACGTAATTTGTAGTGTATCATTGAAAATACCTTATAATATATAGTAGTTTATCATTGAAAATACCTTATAGTATAACGTAATATGCAGTGTATCATTGATAATACCTTCCCATATAACGTAATATGCAGTGTATCATTGAAAATACCTTATAATATATCGTAATTTGTAGTGTATCAATGAAAATACCTTCTCATATAACGTAATATGCAGTGTATCATTGAAAATACCTTATAATATATCGTTTTCTTGTAGTGTATCTTTGAAAATACCTTATAATATAACGTAATATGCAGTGTATCATTGAAAATACCTTATAATATATAGTAGTTTATCATTGAAAATACCTTATAATATAACTTAATATGCAGTGTATCATTGAAAATACCTTATGATATACCGTAATATGCAGTGTATCATTGAAAATACCTTATAATATAACGTAATATGCAGTGTATCATTGAAAATACCTTATAATATATCGTAATTTGTAGTGTATCAATGAAAATACCTTCTCATATAACGAAATATGCAGTGTATCATTGAAAATACCTTATAATATATCGTTATTTGTAGTGTGTCATTGAAAATACCTTATAATATAACGTAATATGCAGTGTATCATTGAAAATACCTTATAATATAACTTAATATGCAGTGTATCATTGAATATACCTTATGATATAACGTAATTTGTAGTGTATCATTGAAAATACCTTATAATATATAGTAGTTTATCATTGAAAATACCTTATAGTATAACGTAATATGCAGTGTATCATTGAAAATACCTTGTAATATAACGTAATATGCAGTGTATCATTGGAAATACCTTAGAATATATGGTAATTCTAGTCTATCAATGAAAATACCTTATAATATAACGTAATATGCAGTGTATCATTGAAAATACCTTATAATATATCGTAATTTGTAGTGTATCATTGAAAATACCTTATAATATAACGTAATATGCAGTGTATCATTGAAAATACCTCATAATATAACGTAATATGCAGTTTATCATTGAAAATACCTTCCCATATAACGTAATATGCAGTGTATCATTGAAAATACCTTATAATATATCGTAATTTGTAGTGTATCTATGAAAATACCTTCTCATATAACGTAATATGCAGTGTATCATTGAAAATACCTTATAATATATCGTTATTTGTAGTGTATCTTTGAAAATACCTTATAATATAACGTAATATGCAGTGTATCATTGAAAATACCTTATAATATATAGTAGTTTATCATTGAAAATACCTTATAATATAACTTAATATGCAGTGTATCATTGAATATACCTTATGATATAACGTAATTTGTAGTGTATCATTGAAAATACCTTATAGTATATAGTAGTTTATCATTGAAAATACCTTATAGTATAACGTAATATGCAGTGTATCATTGATAATACCTTCCCATATAACGTAATATGCAGTGTATCATTGAAAATACCTTATAATATATCGTAATTTGTAGTGTATCAATGAAAATACCTTCTCATATAACGTAATATGCAGTGTATCATTGAAAATACCTTATAATATATCGTTTTCTTGTAGTGTATCTTTGAAAATACCTTATAATATAACGTAATATGCAGTGTATCATTGAAAATACCTTATAATATATAGTAGTTTATCATTGAAAATACCTTATAATATAACTTAATATGCAGTGTATCATTGAAAATACCTTATGATATACCGTAATATGCAGTGTATCATTGAAAATACCTTATAATATAACGTAATATGCAGTGTATCATTGAAAATACCTTATAATATATCGTAATTTGTAGTGTATCAATGAAAATACCTTCTCATATAACGTAATATGCAGTGTATCATTGAAAATACCTTATAATATATCGTTTTCTTGTAGTGTATCTTTGAAAATACCTTATAATATAACGTAATATGCAGTGTATCATTGAAAATACCTTATAATATATAGTAGTTTATCATTGAAAATACCTTATAATATAACTTAATATGCAGTGTATCATTGAAAATACCTTATGATATAACGTAATATGCAGTGTATCATTGAAAATACCTTAGAATATATGGTAATTCTAGTCTATCAATGAAAATACCTTATAATATAACGTAATATGCAGTGTATCATTGAAAATACCTTATAATATATCGTAATTTGTAGTGTATCATTGAAAATACCTTATAATATAACGTAATATGCAGTGTATCATTGAAAATACCTTATAATAAAACGTAATATGCAGTGTATCATTGAAAATACCTTATAATATAACGTAATATGCAGTGTATCATTGAAAATACCTTATGATATAACGTAATATGCAGTGTATCATTGAAAATACCTTAGAATATATGGTAATTCTAGTCTATCAATGAAAATACCTTATAATATAACGTAATATGCAGTGTATCATTGAAAATACCTTATAATATATCGTAATTTGTAGTGTATCATTGAAAATACCTTATAATATAACGTAATATGCAGTGTATCATTGAAAATACCTTATAATATAACGTAATATGCAGTGTATCATTGAAAATACCTTATAATATAACGTAATTTGCAGTGTATCATTGAAAATACCTTATAATATAACGTAATATGCAGTGTATCATTGAAAATACCTTCCCATATAACGTAATATGCAGTGTATCATTGAAAATACCTTATAATATAACGTAATATGCAGTGTATCATTGAAAATACCTTATAATATATAGTAGTTTATCATTGAAAATACCTTATAATATAACTTAATATGCAGTGTATCATTGAAAATACCTTATGATATACCGTAATATGCAGTGTATCATTGAAAATACCTTATAATATAACGTAATATGCAGTGTATCAGTGAAAATACCTTATAATATATCGTAATTTGTAGTGTATCAATGAAAATACCTTCTCATATAACGAAATATGCAGTGTATCATTGAAAATACCTTATAATATATCGTTATTTGTAGTGTGTCATTGAAAATACCTTATAATATAACGTAATATGCAGTGTATCATTGAAAATACCTTATAATATAACTTAATATGCAGTGTATCATTGAATATACCTTATGATATAACGTAATTTGTAGTGTATCATTGAAAATACCTTATAATATATAGTAGTTTATCATTGAAAATACCTTATAGTATAACGTAATATGCAGTGTATCATTGAAAATACCTTGTAATATAACGTAATATGCAGTGTATCATTGGAAATACCTTAGAATATATGGTAATTCTAGTCTATCAATGAAAATACCTTATAATATAACGTAATATGCAGTGTATCATTGAAAATACCTTATAATATATCGTAATTTGTAGTGTATCATTGAAAATACCTTATAATATAACGTAATATGCAGTGTATCATTGAAAATACCTCATAATATAACGTAATATGCAGTTTATCATTGAAAATACCTTCCCATATAACGTAATATGCAGTGTATCATTGAAAATACCTTATAATATATCGTAATTTGTAGTGTATCTATGAAAATACCTTCTCATATAACGTAATATGCAGTGTATCATTGAAAATACCTTATAATATATCGTTATTTGTAGTGTATCTTTGAAAATACCTTATAATATAACGTAATATGCAGTGTATCATTGAAAATACCTTATAATATATAGTAGTTTATCATTGAAAATACCTTATAATATAACTTAATATGCAGTGTATCATTGAATATACCTTATGATATAACGTAATTTGTAGTGTATCATTGAAAATACCTTATAGTATATAGTAGTTTATCATTGAAAATACCTTATAGTATAACGTAATATGCAGTGTATCATTGATAATACCTTCCCATATAACGTAATATGCAGTGTATCATTGAAAATACCTTATAATATATCGTAATTTGTAGTGTATCAATGAAAATACCTTCTCATATAACGTAATATGCAGTGTATCATTGAAAATACCTTATAATATATCGTTTTCTTGTAGTGTATCTTTGAAAATACCTTATAATATAACGTAATATGCAGTGTATCATTGAAAATACCTTATAATATATAGTAGTTTATCATTGAAAATACCTTATAATATAACTTAATATGCAGTGTATCATTGAAAATACCTTATGATATACCGTAATATGCAGTGTATCATTGAAAATACCTTATAATATAACGTAATATGCAGTGTATCATTGAAAATACCTTATAATATATCGTAATTTGTAGTGTATCAATGAAAATACCTTCTCATATAACGTAATATGCAGTGTATCATTGAAAATACCTTATAATATATCGTTTTCTTGTAGTGTATCTTTGAAAATACCTTATAATATAACGTAATATGCAGTGTATCATTGAAAATACCTTATAATATATAGTAGTTTATCATTGAAAATACCTTATAATATAACTTAATATGCAGTGTATCATTGAAAATACCTTATGATATAACGTAATATGCAGTGTATCATTGAAAATACCTTAGAATATATGGTAATTCTAGTCTATCAATGAAAATACCTTATAATATAACGTAATATGCAGTGTATCATTGAAAATACCTTATAATATATCGTAATTTGTAGTGTATCATTGAAAATACCTTATAATATAACGTAATATGCAGTGTATCATTGAAAATACCTTATAATAAAACGTAATATGCAGTGTATCATTGAAAATACCTTATAATATAACGTAATATGCAGTGTATCATTGAAAATACCTTATGATATAACGTAATATGCAGTGTATCATTGAAAATACCTTAGAATATATGGTAATTCTAGTCTATCAATGAAAATACCTTATAATATAACGTAATATGCAGTGTATCATTGAAAATACCTTATAATATATCGTAATTTGTAGTGTATCATTGAAAATACCTTATAATATAACGTAATATGCAGTGTATCATTGAAAATACCTTATAATATAACGTAATATGCAGTGTATCATTGAAAATACCTTATAATATAACGTAATTTGCAGTGTATCATTGAAAATACCTTATAATATAACGTAATATGCAGTGTATCATTGAAAATACCTTCCCATATAACGTAATATGCAGTGTATCATTGAAAATACCTTATAATATAACGTAATATGCAGTGTATCATTGAAAATACCTTATAATATAACGTAATATGCAGTGTATCATTGAAAATACCTTATAATATAACGTAATATGCAGTGTATCATTGATAATACCTTCCCATATAACGTAATATGCAGTGTATCATTGAAAATACCTTATAATATATCGTAATTTGTAGTGTATCAATGAAAATACCTTCTCATATAACGTAATATGCAGTGTATCATTGAAAATACCTTATAATATATCGTTTTCTTGTAGTGTATCTTTGAAAATACCTTATAATATAACGTAATATGCAGTGTATCATTGAAAATACCTTATAATATATAGTAGTTTATCATTGAAAATACCTTATAATATAACTTAATATGCAGTGTATCATTGAAAATACCTTATGATATACCGTAATATGCAGTGTATCATTGAAAATACCTTATAATATAACGTAATATGCAGTGTATCATTGAAAATACCTTATAATATATCGTAATTTGTAGTGTATCAATGAAAATACCTTCTCATATAACGTAATATGCAGTGTATCATTGAAAATACCTTATAATTTATCGTTATTTGTAGTGTATCTTTGAAAATACCTTATAATATAACGTAATATGGAGTGTATCATTGAAAACACCTTATAATATATAGTAGTTTATCATTGAAAATACCTTATAATATAACTTAATATGCAGTGTATCATTGAAAATACCTTATAGTATAACGTAATATGCAGTGCATCATTGAAAATACCTTATAATATAACGTAATATGCAGTGTATCATTGAAAATACCTTATAATATAACGTAATATGCAGTGTATCATTGAAAATCTCTTATAATATATCGTAATTTGTAGTGTATCATTGAAAATACCTTATAGTATTCCGTAATATGCAGTGCATCATTGAAAATACCTTATAATGTAACGTAATATGCAGTGTATCATTGAAAATACCTTATAATATAACGTAATATGCAGTGTATCATTGAAAATACCTTCCCATATAACGTAATATGCAATGTATCATTGAAAATACCTTATAATATAACGTAATATGCAGTGTATCATTGAAAATACCTTATAATATAACGTAATATGCAGTGTATCATTGAAAATACCTCATAATATAACGTAATATGCAGTTTATCATTGAAAATACCTTCCCATATAACGTAATATGCAGTGTATCATTGAAAATACCTTATAATATATCGTAATTTGTAGTATATCTATGAAAATACCTTCTCATATAACGTAATATGCAGTGTATCATTGAAAATACCTTATAATATATCGTTATTTGTAGTGTATCTTTGAAAATACCTTATAATATAACGTAATATGCAGTGTATCATTGAAAATACCTTATAATATATAGTAGTTTATCATTGAAAATACCTTATAATATATAGTAGTTTATCATTGAAAATACCTTATAATATAACTTAATATGCAGTGTATCATTGAATATACCTTATGATATAACGTAATTTGTAGTGTATCATTGAAAATACCTTATAATATATAGTAGTTTATCATTGAAAATACCTTATAGTATAACGTAATATGCAGTGTATCATTGAAAATACCTTGTAATATAACGTAATATGCAGTGTATCATTGGAAATACCTTATAATATAACGTAATATGCAGTGTATCATTGAAAATACCTTATAATTTATCGTTATTTGTAGTGTATCTTTGAAAATACCTTATAATATAACGTAATATGCAGTGTATCATTGAAAATACCTTATAATATATCGTAATTTGTAGTGTATCAATGAAAATACCTTCTCATATAACGTAATATGCAGTGTATCATTGAAAATACCTTATAATATATCGTTATTTGTAGTGTGTCATTGAAAATACCTTATAATATAACGTAATAAGCAGTGTATCATTGAAAATACCTTATAATATAACGTAATATGCAGTGTATCATTGAAAATACCTTATAATATAACGTAATATGCAGTGTATCATTGAAAATACCTTCCCATATAACTTAATATGCAGTGTATCATTGAATATACCTTATGATATAACGTAATTTGTAGTGTATCTTTGAAAATACCTTATAATATAACGTAATATGTAGTGTATCATTGAAAATACCTTTTAATATATAGTAGTTTATCATTGAAAATACCTTATAATATAACGTAATATGCAGTGTATCATTGAAAATACCTTATAATATAACGTAATATGCAGTGTATCATTGAAAATACCTTGTAATATAACGTAATATGCAGTGTATCATTGAAAATACCTTATAATATATTGCAGTTTATCATTGAAAATACCTTTTAATATAACTTAATATGCAGTGTATCATTGAAAATACCTTATGATATAACGTAATATGCAGTGTATCATTGAAAATACCTTAGAATATATGGTAATTCTAGTCTATCAATGAAAATACCTTATAATATAACGTAATATGCAGTGTATCATTGAAAATACCTTATAATATAACGTAATATGCAGTGTATCATTGAAAATACCTTATAATATAACGTAATATGCAGTGTATCATTGAAAATACCTTATAATATAACGTAATATGCAGTGTATCATTGAAAATACCTTATAATATATCGTAATTTGTAGTGTATCAATGAAAATACCTTCTCATATAACGTAATATGCAGTGTATCATTGAAAATACCTTATAATATATCGTTATTTGTAGTGTGTCATTGAAAATACCTTATAATATAACGTAATATGCAGTGTATCATTGAAAATACCTTATAATATAACGTAATATGCAGTGTATCATTGAAAATACCTTATAATATAACGTAATATGCAGTGTATCATTGAAAATACCTTCCCATATAACTTAATATGCAGTGTATCATTGAACATACCTTATGATATAACGTAATTTGTAGTGTATCATTGAAAATACCTTATAATATATAGTAGTTTATCATTGAAAATACCTTATAGTATAACGTAATATGCAGTGTATCATTGAAAATACCTTATAATATATCGTTATTTGTAGTGTATCTTTGAAAATACCTTATAATATAACGTAATATGCAGTGTATCATTGAAAACACCTTTTAATATATAGTAGTTTATCATTGAAAATACCTTATAATATAACTTAATATGCAGTGTATCATTGAAAATACCTTATAGTATAACGTAATATGCAGTGCATCATTGAAAATACCTTATAATATAACGTAATATGCAGTGTATCATTGAAAATACCTTATAATATAACGTAATATGCAGTGTATCATTGAAAATACCTTATAATATATAGTAGTTTATCATTGAAAATACCTTATAATATAACTTAATATGCAGTGTATCATTGAAAATACCTTATGATATACCGTAATATGCAGTGTATCATTGAAAATACCTTATAATATAACGTAATATGCAGTGTATCATTGAAAATACCTTATAATATATCGTTTTCTTGTAGTGTATCTTTGAAAATACCTTACAATATAACGTAATATGCAGTGTATCATTGAAAATACCTTATAATATATAGTAGTTTATCATTGAAAATACCTTATAATATAACTTAATATGCAGTGTATCATTGAAAATACCTTATGATATACCGTAATATGCAGTGTATCATTGAAAATACCTTATAATATAACGTAATATGCAGTGTATCATTGAAAATACCTTATAATATATCGTAATTTGTAGTGTATCAATGAAAATACCTTCTCATATAACGTAATATGCAGTGTATCATTGAAAATACCTTCTCATATAACGTAATATGCAGTGTATCATTGAAAATACCTTATAATATATCGTTATTTGTAGTGTGTCATTGAAAATACCTTATAATATAACGTAATATGCAGTGTATCATTGAAAATACCTTATAATATAACGTAATATGCAGTGTATCATTGAAAATACCTTATAATATATCGTAATATGCAGTGTATCATTGAAAATACCTTATAATATATCGTAATTTGTAGTGTATCAATGAAAATACCTTCTCATATAACGTAATATGCAGTGTATCATTGAAAATACCTTATAATATATCGTTATTTGTAGTGTATCATTGAAAATACCTTATAATATAACGTAATATGCAGTGTATCATTGAAAATACCTTATAATATAACGTAATATGCAGTGTATCATTGAAAATACCTTCCCATATAACTTAATATGCAGTGTATCATTGAATATACCTTATGATATAACGTAATTTGTAGTGTATCATTGAAAATACCTTATAATATATAGTAGTTTATCATTGAAAATACCTTATAGTATAACGTAATATGCAGTGTATCATTGAAAATACCTTATAATATATCGTTATTTGTAGTGTATCTTTGAAAATACCTTATAATATAACGTAATATGCAGTGTATCATTGAAAATACCTTTTAATATATAGTAGTTTATCATTGAAAATACCTTATAATATAACTTAATATGCAGTGTATCATTGAAAACACCTTATAGTATAACGTAATATGCAGTGCATCATTGAAAATACCTTATAATATAACGTAATATGCAGTGTATCATTGAAAATACCTTATAATATAACGTAATATGCAGTGTATCATTGAAAATACCTTATAATATATAGTAGTTTATCATTGAAAATACCTTATAATATAACTTAATATGCAGTGTATCATTGAAAATACCTTATGATATACCGTAATATGCAGTGTATCATTGAAAATACCTTATAATATAACGTAATATGCAGTGTATCATTGAAAATACCTTATAATATATCGTAATTTGTAGTGTATCAATGAAAATACCTTCTCATATAACGTAATATGCAGTGTATCATTGAAAATACCTTATAATATATCGTTATTTGTAGTGTATCATTGAAAATACCTTATAATATAACGTAATATGCAGTGTATCATTGTAAATACCTTATAATATAACGTAATATGCAGTGTATCATTGAAAATACCTTATAATATAACGTAATATGCAGTGTATCATTGAAAATACCTTCCCATATAACTTAATATGCAGTGTATCATTGAATATACCTTATGATATAACGTAATTTGTAGTGTATCATTGAAAATACCTTATAATATATAGTAGTTTATCATTGAAAATACCTTATAGTATAACGTAATATGCAGTGTATCATTGAAATTACCTTATAATATATCGTTATTTGTAGTGTATCTTTGAAAATACCTTATAATATAACGTAATATGCAGTGTATCATTGAAAATACCTTTTAATATATAGTAGTTTATCATTGAAAATACCTTATAATATAACTTAATATGCAGTGTATCATTGAAAATACCTTATAGTATAACGTAATATGCAGTGCATCATTGAAAATACCTTATAATATAACGTAATATGCAGTGTATCATTGAAAATACCTTATAATATAACGTAATATGCAGTGTATCATTGAAAATACCTTATAATATATAGTAGTTTATCATTGAAAATACCTTATAATATAACTTAATATGCAGTGTATCATTGAAAATACCTTATGATATACCGTAATATGCAGTGTATCATTGAAAATACCTTATAATATAACGTAATATGCAGTGTATCATTGAAAATACCTTATAATATATCGTAATTTGTAGTGTATCAATGAAAATACCTTCTCATATAACGTAATATGCAGTGTATCATTGAAAATACCTTATAATATATCGTAATTTGTAGTGTATCAATGAAAATACCTTCTCATATAACGTAATATGCAGTGTATCATTGAAAATACCTTATAATATATCGTTATTTGTAGTGTGTCATTGAAAATACCTTATAATATAACGTAATATGCAGTGTATCATTGAAAATACCTTATAATATAACGTAATATGCAGTGTATCATTGAAAATACCTTCCCATATAACTTAATATGCAGTGTATCATTGAATATACCTTATGATATAACGTAATTTGTAGTGTATCATTGAAAATACCTTATAATATATAGTAGTTTATCATTGAAAATACCTTATAGTATAACGTAATATGCAGTGTATCATTGAAAATACCTTATAATATATCGTTATTTGTAGTGTATCTTTGAAAATACCTTATAATATAACGTAATATGCAGTGTATCATTGAAAATACCTTTTAATATATAGTAGTTTATCATTGAAAATACCTTATAATATAACTTAATATGCAGTGTATCATTGAAAACACCTTATAGTATAACGTAATATGCAGTGTATCATTGAAAATACCTTCCCATATAACTTAATATGCAGTGTATCATTGAATATACCTTATGATATAACGTAATTTGTAGTGTATCATTGAAAATACCTTATAATATATAGTAGTTTATCATTGAAAATACCTTATAGTATAACGTAATATGCAGTGTATCATTGAAAATACCTTATAATATATCGTTATTTGTAGTGTATCTTTGAAAATACCTTATAATATAACGTAATATGCAGTGTATCATTGAAAATACCTTTTAATATATAGTAGTTTATCATTGAAAATACCTTATAATATAACTTAATATGCAGTGTATCATTGAAAATACCTTATAGTATAACGTAATATGCAGTGCATCATTGAAAATACCTTATAATATAACGTAATATGCAGTGTATCATTGAAAATACCTTATAATATAACGTAATATGCAGTGTATCATTGAAAATACCTTATAATATATAGTAGTTTATCATTGAAAATACCTTATAATATAACTTAATATGCAGTGTATCATTGAAAATACCTTATGATATACCGTAATATGCAGTGTATCATTGAAAATACCTTATAATATAACGTAATATGCAGTGTATCATTGAAAATACCTTATAATATATCGTAATTTGTAGTGTATCAATGAAAATACCTTCTCATATAACGTAATATGCAGTGTATCATTGAAAATACCTTATAATTTATCGTTATTTGTAGTGTATCTTTGAAAATACCTTATAATATAACGTAATATGCAGTGTATCATTGAAAATACCTTATAATATATCGTAATTTGTAGTGTATCTTTGAAAATACCTTATAATATAACGTAATATGTAGTGTATCATTGAAAATACCTTTTAATATATAGTAGTTTATCATTGAAAATACCTTATAATATAACGTAATATGCAGTGTATCATTGAAAATACCTTATAATATAACGTAATATGCAGTGTATCATTGAAAATACCTTGTAATATAACGTAATATGCAGTGTATCATTGAAAATACCTTATAATATATTGCAGTTTATCATTGAAAATACCTTTTAATATAACTTAATATGCAGTGTATCATTGAAAATACCTTATGATATAACGTAATATGCAGTGTATCATTGAAAATACCTTAGAATATATGGTAATTCTAGTCTATGAATGAAAATACCTTATAATATAACGTAATATGCAGTGTATCATTGAAAATACCTTATAATATAACGTAATATGCAGTGTATCATTGAAAATACCTTATAATATAACGTAATATGCAGTGTATCATTGAAAATACCTTCCCATATAACGTAATATGCAGTGTATCATTGAAAATACCTTATAATATAACGTAATATGCAGTGTATCATTGAAAATACCTTATAATATAACGTAATATGCAGTGTATCATTGAAAATACCTTCCCATATAACTTAATATGCAGTGTATCATTGAATATACCTTATGATATAACGTAATTTGTAGTGTATCATTGAAAATACCTTATAATATATAGTAGTTTATCATTGAAAATACCTTATAATATAACTTAATATGCAGTGTATCATTGAAAATACCTTATGATATACCGTAATATGCAGTGTATCATTGAAAATACCTTATAATATAACGTAATATGCAGTGTATCATTGAAAATACCTTATAATATATCGTAATATGCAGTGTATCATTGAAAATACCTTATAATATATCGTAATTTGTAGTGTATCAATGAAAATACCTTCTCATATAACGTAATATGCAGTGTATCATTGAAAATACCTTATAATATATCGTTTTCTTGTAGTGTATCTTTGAAAATACCTTATAATATAACGTAATATGCAGTGTATCATTGAAAATACCTTATAATATAACTTAATATGCAGTGTATCATTGAAAATACCTTATGATATACCGTAATATGCAGTGTATCATTGAAAATACCTTATAATATAACGTAATATGCAGTGTATCATTGAAAATACCTTATAATATATCGTAATTTGTAGTGTATCAATGAAAATACCTTCTCATATAACGTAATATGCAGTGTATCATTGAAAATACCTTATAATTTATCGTTATTTGTAGTGTATCTTTGAAAATACCTTATAATATAACGTAATATGCAGTGTATCATTGAAAATACCTTATAATATATCGTAATTTGTAGTGTATCAATGAAAATACCTTCTCATATAACGTAATATGCAGTGTATCATTGAAAATACCTTATAATATATCGTTATTTGTAGTGTGTCATTGAAAATACCTTATAATATAACGTAATATGCAGTGTATCATTGAAAATACCTTATAATATAACGTAATATGCAGTGTATCATTGAAAATACCTTATAATATAACGTAATATGCAGTGTATCATTGAAAATACCTTATAATATATCGTAATTTGTAGTGTATCAATGAAAATACCTTCTCATATAACGTAATATGCAGTGTATCATTGAAAATACCTTATAATATATCGTTATTTGTAGTGTGTCATTGAAAATACCTTATAATATAACGTAATATGCAGTGTATCATTGAAAATACCTTATAATATAACGTAATATGCAGTGTATCATTGAAAATACCTTATAATATAACGTAATATGCAGTGTATCATTGAAAATACCTTCCCATATAACTTAATATGCAGTGTATCATTGAATATACCTTATGATATAACGTAATTTGTAGTGTATCATTGAAAATACCTTATAATATATAGTAGTTTATCATTGAAAATACCTTATAGTATAACGTAATATGCAGTGTATCATTGAAAATACCTTATAATATATCGTTATTTGTAGTGTATCTTTGAAAATACCTTATAATATAACGTAATATGCAGTGTATCATTGAAAATACCTTTTAATATATAGTAGTTTATCATTGAAAATACCTTATAATATAACTTAATATGCAGTGTATCATTGAAAATACCTTATAGTATAACGTAATATGCAGTGCATCATTGAAAATACCTTATAATATAACGTAATATGCAGTGTATCATTGAAAATACCTTATAATATAACGTAATATGCAGTGTATCATTGAAAATACCTTATAATATATAGTAGTTTATCATTGAAAATACCTTATAATATAACTTAATATGCAGTGTATCATTGAAAATACCTTATGATATACCGTAATATGCAGTGTATCATTGAAAATACCTTATAATATAACGTAATATGCAGTGTATCATTGAAAATACCTTATAATATATCGTTTTCTTGTAGTGTATCTTTGAAAATACCTTACAATATAACGTAATATGCAGTGTATCATTGAAAATACCTTATAATATATAGTAGTTTATCATTGAAAATACCTTATAATATAACTTAATATGCAGTGTATCATTGAAAATACCTTATGATATACCGTAATATGCAGTGTATCATTGAAAATACCTTATAATATAACGTAATATGCAGTGTATCATTGAAAATACCTTATAATATATCGTAATTTGTAGTGTATCAATGAAAATACCTTCTCATATAACGTAATATGCAGTGTATCATTGAAAATACCTTCTCATATAACGTAATATGCAGTGTATCATTGAAAATACCTTATAATATATCGTTATTTGTAGTGTGTCATTGAAAATACCTTATAATATAACGTAATATGCAGTGTATCATTGAAAATACCTTATAATATAACGTAATATGCAGTGTATCATTGAAAATACCTTATAATATAACGTAATATGCAGTGTATCATTGAAAATACCTTATAATATATCGTAATTTGTAGTGTATCAATGAAAATACCTTCTCATATAACGTAATATGCAGTGTATCATTGAAAATACCTTATAATATATCGTTATTTGTAGTGTGTCATTGAAAATACCTTATAATATAACGTAATATGCAGTGTATCATTGAAAATACCTTATAATATAACGTAATATGCAGTGTATCATTGAAAATACCTTCCCATATAACTTAATATGCAGTGTATCATTGAATATACCTTATGATATAACGTAATTTGTAGTGTATCATTGAAAATACCTTATAATATATAGTAGTTTATCATTGAAAATACCTTATAGTATAACGTAATATGCAGTGTATCATTGAAAATACCTTATAATATATCGTTATTTGTAGTGTATCTTTGAAAATACCTTATAATATAACGTAATATGCAGTGTATCATTGAAAATACCTTATAATATATCGTAATTTGTAGTGTATCAATGAAAATACCTTCTCATATAACGTAATATGCAGTGTATCATTGAAAATACCTTATAATATATCGTAATATGCAGTGTATCATTGAAAATACCTTATAATATAACGTAACATGCAGTGTATCATTGAAAATACCTTCCCATATAACGTAATATGCAGTGTATCATTGAAAATACCTTATAATATATCGTTATTTGTAGTGTATCTTTGAAAATACCTTATAATATAACGTAATATGCAGTGTATCATTGAAAATACCTTATAATATATAGTAGTTTATCATTGAAAATACCTTATAATATAACTTAATATGCAGTGTATCATTGAAAATACCTTATAGTATAACGTAATATGCAGTGCATCATTGAAAATACCTTATAATATAACGTAACGTGCAGTGTATCATTGAAAATACCTTATAGTATAACGTAATATGCAGTGCATCATTGAAAATACCTTATAATATAACGTAATATGCAGTGTATCATTGAAAATACCTTATAATATAACGTAATATGCAGTGTATCATTGAAAATACCTTATAATATAACGTAATATGCAGTGTATCATTGAAAATACCTTATAATATAACGTAATATGCAGTGTATCATTGAAAATACCTTATAATATGTAGTAGTTTATCATTGAAAATACCTTATAATATAACGTAATATGCTGTGTATCATTGAAAATACCTTATAATATAACGTAATATGCAGTGTATCATTGAAAATACCTTATAATATAACGTAATATGCAGTGTATCGTTGAAAATACCTTATAATATATCGCAATTTGTAGTGTATCAATGAAAATACCTTCTCATATAACGTAATATGCAGTGTATCATTGAAAATACCTTATAATATATCGTTATTTGTAGTGTATCATTGAAAATACCTTATAATATAACGTAATATGCAGTGTATCGTTGAAAATACCTTATAATATAACGTAATATGCAGTGTATCATTGAAAATACCTTATAATATAACGTAATATGCAGTGTATCATTGAAAATACCTTCCCATATAACGTAATATGCAGTGTATCATTGAAAATACCTTATAATATATCGTAATTTGTAGTGTATCAATGAAAATACCTTCTCATATAACGTAATATGCAGTGTATCATTGAAAATACCTTATAATATATCGTTATTTGTAGTGTATCTTTGAAAATACCTTATAATATAACGTAATATGCAGTGTATCATTGAAAATACCTTATAATATATAGTAGTTTATCATTGAAAATACCTTATAATATAACTTAATATGCAGTGTATCATTGAAAATACCTTATAATATATCGTTATTTGTAGTGTATCTTTAAAATACCTTATAATATAACGTAATATGCAGTGTATCATTGAAAATACCTTATAATATATAGTAGTTTATCATTGAAAATACCTTATAATATAACTTAATATGCAGTGTATCATTGAAAATACCTTATAGTATAACGTAATATGCAGTGCATCATAGAAAATACCTTATAATATAACGTAATATGCAGTGTATCATTGAAAATAACTTATAATATAACTTAATATGCAGTGTATCATTGAAAATACCTTATGATATACCGTAATATGCAGTGTATCATTGAAAATACCTTATAATATAACGTAATATGCAGTGTATCTTTGAAAATACCTTATAATATAACGTAATATGCAGTGTATCATTGAAAATACCTTATAATATATAGTAGTTTATCATTGAAAATACCTTATAATATAACTTAATATGCAGTGTATCATTGAAAATACCTTATGATATACCGTAATATGCAGTGTATCATTGATAATACCTTATAATATAACTTAATATGCAGTGTATCAATGAAAATACCTTATGATATACCGTAATATGCAGTGTATCATTGAAAATACCTTATAATATAACGTAATATGCAGTGTATCATTGGAAATACCTTATAATATATCGTAATTTTTTAGTGTATCATTGAAAATACCTAATAATATAACGTAATATGCAGTGTATCATTGAAAATACCTTACAATATATGGTAATTCTTGTCTATCAATGAAAATACCTTATAATATAACGTAATATGCAGTGCATCATTGAAAATACCTTATAATATAACGTAATATGCAGTGTATCATGAAAAATACCTTATAATATAACGTAATATGCAGTGTATCATTGAAAATACCTTATAAAATAACGTAATATGCAGTGTATCATTGAAAATACCTTCCCATATAACGTAATATGCAGTGTATCATTGAAAATACCTTATAATATATCGTTATTTGTAGTGTATCTTTGAAAATACCTTATAATATAACGTAATATGCAGTGTATCATTGAAAATACCTTATAATATATAGTAGTTTATCATTGAAAATACCTTATAATATAACTTAATATGCAGTGTATCATTGAAAATACCTTATAGTATAACGTAATATGCAGTGCATCATTGAAAATACCTTATAATATAACGTAATATGCAGTGTATCATTGAAAATACCTTATAATATAACGTAATATGCAGTGTATCATTGAAAATACCTTATAATATAACGTAATATGCAGTGTATCATTGAAAATACCTTATAATATAACGTAATATGCAGTGTATCATTGAAAATACCTTATAATATATAGTAGTTTATCATTGAAAATACCTTATAATATAACTTAATATGCAGTGTATCATTGAAAATACCTTATGATATACCGTAATATGCAGTGTATCATTGAAAATACCTTATAATATAACGTAATATGCAGTGTATCATTGAAAATACCTTATAATATATCGTAATTTGTAGTGTATCATTGAAAATACCTTCCCATATAACGTAATATGCAGTGTATCATTGAAAATACCTTATAATATATCGTAATTTGTAGTGTATCAATGAAAATACCTTCTCATATAACGTAATATGCAGTGCATCATTGAAAATACCTTATAATATAACGTAATATGCAGTGTATCATTGAAAATACCTTATAATATATCGTAATTTGTAGTGTATCATTGAAAATACCTTATAGTATTCCGTAATATGCAGTGCATCATTGAAAATACCTTATAATGTAACGTAATATGCAGTGTATCATTGAAAATACCTTATAATATAACGTAATATGCAGTGTATCATTGAAAATACCTTCCCATATAACGTAATATGCAATGTATCATTGAAAATACCTTATAATATAACGTAATATGCAGTGTATCATTGAAAATACCTTATAATATAACGTAATATGCAGTGTATCATTGAAAATACCTCATAATATAACGTAATATGCAGTTTATCATTGAAAATACCTTCCCATATAACGTAATATGCAGTGCATCATTGAAAATACCTTATAATATAACGTAATATGCAGTGTATCATTGAAAATACCTTATAATATAACGTAATATGCAGTGTATCATTGAAAATACCTTATAATATAACGTAATATGCAGTGTATCATTGAAAATACCTTATAATATAACGTAATATGCAGTGTATCATTGAAAATACCTTATAATATATAGTAGTTTATCATTGAAAATACCTTATAATATAACTTAATATGCAGTGTATCATTGAAAATACCTTATGATATAACGTAATATGCAGTGTATCATTGAAAATACCTTATAATATATAGTAGTTTATCATTGAAAATACCTTATAATATAACTTAATATGCAGTGTATCATTGAAAATACCTTATAGTATAACGTAATATGCAGTGCATCATTGAAAATACCTTATAATATAACGTAATATGCAGTGTATCATTGAAAATACCTTATAATATAACGTAATATGCAGTGTATCATTGAAAATACCTTATAATATAACGTAATATGCAGTGTATCATTGAAAATACCTTATAATATAACGTAATATGCAGTGTATCATTGAAAATACCTTATAATATATAGTAGTTTATCATTGAAAATACCTTATAATATAACTTAATATGCAGTGTATCATTGAAAATACCTTATGATATACCGTAATATGCAGTGTATCATTGAAAATACCTTATAATATAACGTAATATGCAGTGTATCATTGAAAATACCTTATAATATATCGTAATTTGTAGTGTATCATTGAAAATACCTTCCCATATAACGTAATATGCAGTGTATCATTGAAAATACCTTATAATATATCGTAATTTGTAGTGTATCAATGAAAATACCTTCTCATATAACGTAATATGCAGTGCATCATTGAAAATACCTTATAATATAACGTAATATGCAGTGTATCATTGAAAATACCTTATAATATATCGTAATTTGTAGTGTATCAATGAAAATACCTTCTCATATAACGTAATATGCAGTGTATCATTGAAAATACCTTATAATATATCGTTATTTGTAGTGTATCTTTGAAAATACCTTATAATATAACGTAATATGCAGTGTATCATTGAAAATACCTTATAATATATAGTAGTTTATCATTGAAAATACCTTATAATATAACTTAATATGCAGTGTATCATTGAATATACCTTATGATATAACGTAATTTGTAGTGTATCATTGAAAATACCTTATAATATATTGTAGTTTATCATTGAAAATACCTTATAGTATAACGTAATATGCAGTGTATCATTGAAAATACCTTATAATATATCGTTATTTGTAGTGTATCATTGAAAATACCTTATAATATAACGTAATATGCAGTGTATCATTGAAAATACCTTATAATATAACGTAATATGCAGTGTATCATTGAAAATACCTTATAATTTATCGTTATTTGTAGTGTATCTTTGAAAATACCTTATAATATAACGTAATATGCAGTGTATCATTGAAAATACCTTATAATATATCGTTATTTGTAGTGTATCATTGAAAATACCTTATAATATAACGTAATATGCAGTGTATCGTTGAAAATACCTTATAATATAACGTAATATGCAGTGTATCATTGAAAATACCTTATAATATAACGTAATATGCAGTGTATCATTGAAAATACCTTCCCATATAACGTAATATGCAGTGTATCATTGAAAATACCTTATAATATATCGTAATTTGTAGTGTATCAATGAAAATACCTTCTCATATAACGTAATATGCAGTGTATCATTGAAAATACCTTATAATATATCGTTATTTGTAGTGTATCTTTGAAAATACCTTATAATATAACGTAATATGCAGTGTATCATTGAAAATACCTTATAATATATAGTAGTTTATCATTGAAAATACCTTATAATATAACTTAATATGCAGTGTATCATTGAAAATACCTTATAGTATAACGTAATATGCAGTGCATCATTGAAAATACCTTATAATATAACGTAATATGCAGTGTATCATTGAAAATACCTTATAATATAACGTAATATGCAGTGTATCATTGAAAATACCTTATAATATAACGTAATATGCAGTGTATCATTGAAAATACCTTATAATATAACGTAATATGCAGTGTATCATTGAAAATACCTTATAATATATAGTAGTTTATCATTGAAAATACCTTATAATATAACTTAATATGCAGTGTATCATTGAAAATACCTTATGATATACCGTAATATGCAGTGTATCATTGAAAATAACTTATAATATAACTTAATATGCAGTGTATCATTGAAAATACCTTATGATATAACGTAATATGCAGTGTATCATTGAAAATACCTTATAATATAACGTAATATGCAGTGTATCTTTGAAAATACCTTATAATATAACGTAATATGCAGTGTATCATGAAAAATACCTTATAATATAACGTAATATGCAGTGTATCATTGAAAATACCTTATAAAATAACGTAATATGCAGTGTATCATTGAAAATACCTTCCCATATAACGTAATATGCAGTGTATCATTGAAAATACCTTATAATATATCGTTATTTGTAGTGTATCTTTGAAAATACCTTATAATATAACGTAATATGCAGTGTATCATTGAAAATACCTTATAATATATAGTAGTTTATCATTGAAAATACCTTATAATATAACTTAATATGCAGTGTATCATTGAAAATACCTTATAGTATAACGTAATATGCAGTGCATCATTGAAAATACCTTATAATATAACGTAATATGCAGTGTATCATTGAAAATACCTTATAATATAACGTAATATGCAGTGTATCATTGAAAATACCTTATAATATAACGTAATATGCAGTGTATCATTGAAAATACCTTATAATATAACGTAATATGCAGTGTATCATTGAAAATACCTTATAATATATAGTAGTTTATCATTGAAAATACCTTATAATATAACTTAATATGCAGTGTATCATTGAAAATACCTTATGATATACCGTAATATGCAGTGTATCATTGAAAATACCTTATAATATAACGTAATATGCAGTGTATCATTGAAAATACCTTATAATATATCGTAATTTGTAGTGTATCATTGAAAATACCTTCCCATATAACGTAATATGCAGTGTATCATTGAAAATACCTTATAATATATCGTAATTTGTAGTGTATCAATGAAAATACCTTCTCATATAACGTAATATGCAGTGCATCATTGAAAATACCTTATAATATAACGTAATATGCAGTGTATCATTGAAAATACCTTATAATATATCGTAATTTGTAGTGTATCATTGAAAATACCTTATAGTATTCCGTAATATGCAGTGCATCATTGAAAATACCTTATAATGTAACGTAATATGCAGTGTATCATTGAAAATACCTTATAATATAACGTAATATGCAGTGTATCATTGAAAATACCTTCCCATATAACGTAATATGCAATGTATCATTGAAAATACCTTATAATATAACGTAATATGCAGTGTATCATTGAAAATACCTTATAATATAACGTAATATGCAGTGTATCATTGAAAATACCTCATAATATAACGTAATATGCAGTGTATCATGAAAAATACCTTATAATATAACGTAATATGCAGTGTATCATTGAAAATACCTTATAAAATAACGTAATATGCAGTGTATCTTTGAAAATACCTTCCCATATAACGTAATATGCAGTGTATCATTGAAAATACCTTATAATATATAGTAGTTTATCATTGAAAATACCTTATAATATAACTTAATATGCAGTGTATCATTGAAAATACCTTATAGTATAACGTAATATGCAGTGTATCATTGAAAATACCTTATGATATACCGTAATATGCAGTGTATCATTGAAAATACCTTATAATATAACGTAATATGCAGTGTATCATTGAAAATACCTTATAATATGTAGTAGTTTATCATTGAAAATACCTTATAATATAACGTAATATGCTGTGTATCATTGAAAATACCTTATAATATATCGTAATTTGTAGTGTATCAATGAAAATACCTTCTCATATAACGTAATATGCAGTGTATCATTGAAAATACCTTATAATATATCGTAATATGCAGTGTATCATTGAAAATACCTTATAATATAACGTAATATGCAGTGTATCGTTGAAAATACCTTATAATATATCGCAATTTGTAGTGTATCAATGAAAATACCTTCTCATATAACGTAATATGCAGTGTATCATTGAAAATACCTTATAATATATCGTTATTTGTAGTGTATCATTGAAAATACCTTATAATATAACGTAATATGCAGTGTATCGTTGAAAATACCTTATAATATAACGTAATATGCAGTGTATCATTGAAAATACCTTATAATATAACGTAATATGCAGTGTATCATTGAAAATACCTTCCCATATAACGTAATATGCAGTGTATCATTGAAAATACCTTATAATATATCGTAATTTGTAGTGTATCAATGAAAATACCTTCTCATATAACGTAATATGCAGTGTATCATTGAAAATACCTTATAATATATCGTTATTTGTAGTGTATCTTTGAAAATACCTTATAATATAACGTAATATGCAGTGTATCATTGAAAATACCTTATAATATATAGTAGTTTGTAGTGTATCAATGAAAATACCTTCTCATATAACGTAATATGCAGTGTATCATTGAAAATACCTTATAATATATCGTTATTTGTAGTGTATCTTTGAAAATACCTTATAATATAACGTAATATGCAGTGTATCATTGAAAATACCTTATAATATATAGTAGTTTATCATTGAAAATACCTTATAATATAACTTAATATGCAGTGTATCATTGAAAATACCTTATAATATATCGTTATTTGTAGTGTATCTTTGAAAATACCTTATAATATAACGTAATATGCAGTGTATCATTGAAAATACCTTATAATATATAGTAGTTTATCATTGAAAATACCTTATAATATAACTTAATATGCAGTGTATCATTGAAAATACCTTATGATATAACGTAATATGCAGTGTATCATTGAAAATACCTTATAATATAACGTAATATGCAGGGTATCATTGAGAATACCTTATAATATATCGTAATTTGTAGTGTATCAATGAAAATACCTTCTCATATAACGTAATATGCAGTGTATCTTTGAAAATACCTTATAATATATCGTAATTTGTAGTGTATCATTGAAAATACCTTATAATATAACGTAATATGCAGTGTATCATTGAAAATACCTTATAAAATAACGTAACATGCAGTGTATCATTGAAAATACCTTCCCATATAACGTAATATGCAGTGTATCATTGAAAATACCTTATAATATATCGTTATTTGTAGTGTATCTTTGAAAATACCTTATAATATAACGTAATATGCAGTGTATCATTGAAAATACCTTATAATATATAGTAGTTTATCATTGAAAATACCTTATAATATAACTTAATATGCAGTGTATCATTGAAAATACCTTATAGTATAACGTAATATGCAGTGCATCATTGAAAATACCTTATAATATAACGTAATATGCAGTGTATCATTGAAAATACCTTATAATATAACGTAATATGCAGTGTATCATTGAAAATACCTTATAATATAACGTAATATGCAGTGTATCATTGAAAATACCTTATAATATAACGTAATATGCAGTGTATCATTGAAAATACCTTATAATATATAGTAGTTTATCATTGAAAATACCTTATAATATAAATTAATATGCAGTGTATCATTGAAAATACCTTATGATATACCGTAATATGCAGTGTATCATTGAAAATAACTTATAATATAACTTAATATGCAGTGTATCATTGAAAATACCTTATGATATACCGTAATATGCAGTGTATCATTGAAAATACCTTATAATATAACGTAATATGCAGTGTATCTTTGAAAATACCTTATAATATAACGTAATATGCAGTGTATCATGAAAAATACCTTATAATATAACGTAATATGCAGTGTATCATTGAAAATACCTTATAAAATAACGTAATATGCAGTGTATCATTGAAAATACCTTCCCATATAACGTAATATGCAGTGTATCATTGAAAATACCTTATAATATATCGTTATTTGTAGTGTATCTTTGAAAATACCTTATAATATAACGTAATATGCAGTGTATCATTGAAAATACCTTATAATATATAGTAGTTTATCATTGAAAATACCTTATAATATAACTTAATATGCAGTGTATCATTGAAAATACCTTATAGTATAACGTAATATGCAGTGCATCATTGAAAATACCTTATAATATAACGTAATATGCAGTGTATCATTGAAAATACCTTATAATATAACTTAATATGCAGTGTATCATTGAAAATACCTTATAATATAACGTAATATGCAGTGTATCATTGAAAATACCTTATAATATAACGTAATATGCAGTGTATCATTGAAAATACCTTATAATATATAGTAGTTTATCATTGAAAACACCTAATAATATAACTTAATATGCAGTGTATCATTGAAAATACCTTATGATATAACGTAATATGCAGTGTATCATTGAAAATACCTTATAATATATAGTAGTTTATCATTGAAAATACCTTATAATATAACTTAATATGCAGTGTATCATTGAAAATACCTTATAGTATAACGTAATATGCAGTGCATCATTGAAAATACCTTATAATATAACGTAATATGCAGTGTATCATTGAAAATACCTTATAATATAACGTAATATGCAGTGTATCATTGAAAATACCTTATAATATAACGTAATATGCAGTGTATCATTGAAAATACCTTATAATATAACGTAATATGCAGTGTATCATTGAAAATACCTTATAATATATAGTAGTTTATCATTGAAAATACCTTATAATATAACTTAATATGCAGTGTATCATTGAAAATACCTTATGATATACCGTAATATGCAGTGTATCATTGAAAATACCTTATAATATAACGTAATATGCAGTGTATCATTGAAAATACCTTATAATATATCGTAATTTGTAGTGTATCATTGAAAATACCTTCCCATATAACGTAATATGCAGTGTATCATTGAAAATACCTTATAATATATCGTAATTTGTAGTGTATCAATGAAAATACCTTCTCATATAACGTAATATGCAGTGCATCATTGAAAATACCTTATAATATAACGTAATATGCAGTGTATCATTGAAAATACCTTATAATATATAGTAGTTTATCATTGAAAATACCTTATAATATAACTTAATATGCAGTGTATCATTGAAAATACCTTATAGTATAACGTAATATGCAGTGCATCATTGAAAATACCTTATAATATAACGTAATATGCAGTGTATCATTGAAAATACCTTATAATATAACGTAATATGCAGTGTATCATTGAAAATACCTTATAATATAACGTAATATGCAGTGTATCATTGAAAATACCTTATAATATAACGTAATATGCAGTGTATCATTGAAAATACCTTATAATATATAGTAGTTTATCATTGAAAATACCTTATAATATAACTTAATATGCAGTGTATCATTGAAAATACCTTATGATATACCGTAATATGCAGTGTATCATTGAAAATAACTTATAATATAACTTAATATGCAGTGTATCATTGAAAATACCTTATGATATACCGTAATATGCAGTGTATCATTGAAAATACCTTATAATATAACGTAATATGCAGTGTATCTTTGAAAATACCTTATAATATAACGTAATATGCAGTGTATCATGAAAAATACCTTATAATATAACGTAATATGCAGTGTATCATTGAAAATACCTTATAAAATAACGTAATATGCAGTGTATCATTGAAAATACCTTCCCATATAACGTAATATGCAGTGTATCATTGAAAATACCTTATAATATATCGTTATTTGTAGTGTATCTTTGAAAATACCTTATAATATAACGTAATATGCAGTGTATCATTGAAAATACCTTATAATATATAGTAGTTTATCATTGAAAATACCTTATAATATAACTTAATATGCAGTGTATCATTGAAAATACCTTATAGTATAACGTAATATGCAGTGCATCATTGAAAATACCTTATAATATAACGTAATATGCAGTGTATCATTGAAAATACCTTATAATATAACGTAATATGCAGTGTATCATTGAAAATACCTTATAATATAACGTAATATGCAGTGTATCATTGAAAATACCTTATAATATAACGTAATATGCAGTGTATCATTGAAAATACCTTATAATATATAGTAGTTTATCATTGAAAATACCTTATAATATAACTTAATATGCAGTGTATCATTGAAAATACCTTATGATATAACGTAATATGCATTGTATAATTGAAAATTCCATATAATATATAGTAGTTTATCATTGAAAATACCTTATAATATAACGTAATATGCAGTGTATCATTGAAAATACCTTATAGTATAACGTAATATGCAGTGTATCATTGAAAATACCTTATAATATAACGTAATATGCAGTGTATCATTGAAAATACCTTATAATATAACGTAATATGCAGTGTATCATTGAAAATACCTTATAATATACCGTAATATGCAGTGTATCATTGAAAATACCTTATAATATAACGTAATATGCAGTGTATCATTGAAAATACCTTATAATATATAGTAGTTTATCATTGAAAATACCTTATAATATAACTTAATATGCAGTGTATCATTGAAAATACCTTATGATATACCGTAATATGCAGTGTATCATTGAAAATACCTTATAATATAACGTAATATGCAGTGTATCATTGAAAATACCTTATAATATATCGTAATTTGTAGTGTATCATTGAAAATACCTTCCCATATAACGTAATATGCAGTGTATCATTGAAAATACCTTATAATATATCGTAATTTGTAGTGTATCAATGAAAATACCTTCTCATATAACGTAATATGCAGTGCATCATTGAAAATACCTTATAATATAACGTAATATGCAGTGTATCATTGAAAATACCTTATAATATATCGTAATTTGTAGTGTATCATTGAAAATACCTTATAGTATTCCGTAATATGCAGTGCATCATTGAAAATACCTTATAATGTAACGTAATATGCAGTGTATCATTGAAAATACCTTATAATATAACGTAATATGCAGTGTATCATTGAAAATACCTTCCCATATAACGTAATATGCAATGTATCATTGAAAATACCTTATAATATAACGTAATATGCAGTGTATCATTGAAAATACCTTATAATATAACCTAATATGCAGTGTATCATTGAAAATACCTCATAATATAACGTAATATGCAGTTTATCATTGAAAATACCTTCCCATATAACGTAATATGCAGTGTGTCATTGAAAATACCTTATAATATATCGTAATTTGTAGTGTATCAATGAAAATACCTTCTCATATAACGTAATATGCAGTGTATCATTGAAAATACCTTATAATATATCGTTATTTGTAGTGTATCTTTGAAAATACCTTATAATATAACGTAATATGCAGTGTATCATTGAAAATACCTTATAATATATAGTAGTTTATCATTGAAAATACCTTATAATATAACTTAATATGCAGTGTATCATTGAATATACCTTATGATATAACGTAATTTGTAGTGTATCATTGAAAATACCTTATAATATATTGTAGTTTATCATTGAAAATACCTTATAGTATAACGTAATATGCAGTGTATCATTGAAAATACCTTATAATATATCGTTATTTGTAGTGTATCATTGAAAATACCTTATAATATAACGTAATATGCAGTGTATCATTGAAAATACCTTATAATATAACGTAATATGCAGTGTATCATTGAAAATACCTTATAATTTATCGTTATTTGTAGTGTATCTTTGAAAATACCTTATAATATAACGTAATATGCAGTGTATCATTGAAAATACCTTATAATATATCGTAATTTGTAGTGTATCAATGAAAATACCTTCTCATATAACGTAATATGCAGTGTATCATTGAAAATACCTTATAATATATCGTAATATGCAGTGTATAATTGAAAATACCTTATAATATAACGTAATATGCAGTGTATCATTGGAAATACCTTATAATATAACGTAATATGCAGTGTATCATTGAAAATACCTTATAATATATCGTAATTTGTAGTGTATCAATGAAAATACCTTCTCATATAACGTAATATGCAGTGTATCATTGAAAATACCTTATAATATATCGTTATTTGTAGTGTATCATTGAAAATACCTTATAATATAACGTAATATGCAGTGTATCATTGTAAATACCTTATAATATAACGTAATATGCAGTGTATCATTGAAAATACCTTATAATATAACGTAATATGCAGTGTATCATTGAAAATACCTTATAATATAACGTAATATGCAGTGTATCATTGAAAATACCTTATAATATGTAGTAGTTTATCATTGAAAATACCTTATAATATAACGTAATATGCTGTGTATCATTGAAAATACCTTATAATATATCGTAATTTGTAGTGTATCAATGAAAATACCTTCTCATATAACGTAATATGCAGTGTATCATTGAAAATACCTTATAATATATCGTAATATGGAGTGTATCATTGAAAATACCTTATAATATAACGTAATATGCAGTGTATCGTTGAAAATACCTTATAATATATCGCAATTTGTAGTGTATCAATGAAAATACCTTCTCATATAACGTAATATGCAGTGTATCATTGAAAATACCTTATAATATATCGTTATTTGTAGTGTATCATTGAAAATACCTTATAATATAACGTAATATGCAGTGTATCGTTGAAAATACCTTATAATATAACGTAATATGCAGTGTATCATTGAAAATACCTTCCCATATAACGTAATATGCAGTGTATCATTGAAAATACCTTATAATATATCGTAATTTGTAGTGTATCAATGAAAATACCTTCTCATATAACGTAATATGCAGTGCATCATTGAAAATACCTTATAATATAACGTAATATGCAGTGTATCATTGAAAATACCTTATAATATATCGTAATTTGTATTGTATCATTGAAAATACCTTATAGTATTCCGTAATATGCAGTGCATCATTGAAAATACCTTATAATGTAACGTAATATGCAGTGTATCATTGAAAATACCTTATAATATAACGTAATATGCAGTGTATCATTGAAAATACCTTCCCATATAACGTAATATGCAATGTATCATTGAAAATACCTTATAATATAACGTAATATGCAGTGTATCATTGAAAATACCTTATAATATAACGTAATATGCAGTGTATCATTGAAAATACCTCATAATATAACGTAATATGCAGTGTATCATGAAAAATACCTTATAATATAACGTAATATGCAGTGTATCATTGAAAATACCTTATAAAATAACGTAATATGCAGTGTATCTTTGAAAATACCTTCCCATATAACGTAATATGCAGTGTATCATTGAAAATACCTTATAATATATAGTAGTTTATCATTGAAAATACCTTATAATATAACTTAATATGCAGTGTATCATTGAAAATACCTTATAGTATAACGTAATATGCAGTGTATCATTGAAAATACCTTATGATATACCGTAATATGCAGTGTATCATTGAAAATACCTTATAATATAACGTAATATGCAGTGTATCATTGAAAATACCTTATAATATATCGTAATTTGTAGTGTATCATTGAAAATACCTTCCCATATAACGTAATATGCAGTGTATCATTGAAAATACCTTAAAATATATCGTAATTTGTAGTGTATCAATGAAAATACCTTCTCATATAACGTAATATGCAGTGCATCATTGAAAATACCTTATAATATAACGTAATATGCAGTGTATCGTTGAAAATACCTTATAATATATCGTAATTTGTAGTGTATCATTGAAAATACCTTATAGTATTCCGTAATATGCAGTGCATCATTGAAAATACCTTATAATGTAACGTAATATGCAGTGTATCATTGAAAATACCTTATAATATAACGTAATATGCAGTGTATCATTGAAAATACCTTCCCATATAACGTAATATGCAATGTATCATTGAAAATACCTTATAATATAACGTAATATGCAGTGTATCATTGAAAATACCTTATAATATAACGTAATATGCAGTGTATCATTGAAAATACCTCATAATATAACGTAATATGCAGTTTAGCATTGAAAATACCTTCCCATATAACGTAATATGCAGTGTATCATTGAAAATACCTTATAATATATCGTAATTTGTAGTGTATCAATGAAAATACCTTCTCATATAACGTAATATGCAGTGTATCATTGAAAATACCTTATAATACATCGTTATTTGTAGTGTATCTTCGAAAATACCTTATAATATAACGTAATATGCAGTGTATCATTGAAAATACCTTATAATATATAGTAGTTTATCATTGAAAATACCTTATAATATAACGTAATATGCAGTGTATCATTGAATATACCTTATGATATAACGTAATTTGTAGTGTATCATTGAAAATACCTTATAATATATTGTAGTTTATCATTGAAAATACCTTATAGTATAACGTAATATGCAGTGTATCATTGAAAATACCTTATAATATATCGTTATTTGTAGTGTATCATTGAAAATACCTTATAATATAACGTAATATGCAGTGTATCATTGAAAATACCTTATAATATAACGTAATATGCAGTGTATCATTGAAAATACCTTATAATATAACGTAATATGCAGTGTATCATTGAAAATACCTTATAATATAACGTAATATGCAGTGTATCATTGAAAATACCTTATAATATGTAGTAGTTTATCATTGAAAATACCTTATAATATAACGTAATATGCTGTGTATCATTGAAAATACCTTATAATATAACGTAATATGCAGTGTATCATTGAAAATACCTTATAATATAACGTAATATGCAGTGTATCGTTGAAAATACCTTATAATATATCGCAATTTGTAGTGTATCAATGAAAATACCTTCTCATATAACGTAATATGCAGTGTATCATTGAAAATACCTTATAATATATCGTTATTTGTAGTGTATCATTGAAAATACCTTATAATATAACGTAATATGCAGTGTATCGTTGAAAATACCTTATAATATAACGTAATATGCAGTGTATCATTGAAAATACCTTATAATATAACGTAATATGCAGTGTATCATTGAAAATACCTTCCCATATAACGTAATATGCAGTGTATCATTGAAAATACCATATAATATATCGTAATTTGTAGTGTATCAATGAAAATACCTTCTCATATAACGTAATATGCAGTGTATCATTGAAAATACCTTATAATATATCGTTATTTGTAGTGTATCTTTGAAAATACCTTATAATATAACTTAATATGCAGTGTATCATTGAAAATACCTTATGATATAACGTAATATGCAGTGTATCATTGAAAATACCTTATAATATAACGTAATATGCAGGGTATCATTGAGAATACCTTATAATATATCGTAATTTGTAGTGTATCAATGAAAATACCTTCTTATATAACGTAATATGCAGTGTATCATTGAAAATACCTTAAAATATATCGTTATTTGTAGTGTATCTTTGAAAATACCTTATAATATAACGTAATATGCAGTGTATCATTGAAAATACCTTAGAATATATGGTAATTCTTGTCTATCAATGAAAATACCTTATAATATAACGTAATATGCAGTGCATCATTGAAAATACCTTATAATATAACGAAATATGCAGTGTATCATTGAAAATACCTTCCCATATAACGTAATATGCAGTGTATCATTGAAAATACCTTATAATATATCGTAATTTGTAGTGTATCAATGAAAATACCTTCTCATATAACGTAATATGCAGTGTATCATTGAAAATACCTTATAATATATCGTTATTTGTAGTGTATCTTTAAAAATACCTTATAATATAACGTAATATGCAGTGTATCATTGAAAATACCTTATAATATATAGTAGTTTATCATTGAAAATACCTTATAATATAACTTAATATGCAGTGTATCATTGAAAATACCTTATAGTATAACGTAATATGCAGTGCATCATTGAAAATACCTTAAAATATATCGTAATTTGTAGTGTATCAATGAAAATACCTTCTCATATAACGTAATATGCAGTGCATCATTGAAAATACCTTATAATATAACGTAATATGCAGTGTATCGTTGAAAATACCTTATAATATATCGTAATTTGTAGTGTATCATTGAAAATACCTTATAGTATTCCGTAATATGCAGTGCATCATTGAAAATACCTTATAATGTAACGTAATATGCAGTGTATCATTGAAAATACCTTATAATATAACGTAATATGCAGTGTATCATTGAAAATACCTTCCCATATAACGTAATATGCAATGTATCATTGAAAATACCTTATAATATAACGTAATATGCAGTGTATCATTGAAAATACCTTATAATATAACGTAATATGCAGTGTATCATTGAAAATACCTCATAATATAACGTAATATGCAGTTTAGCATTGAAAATACCTTCCCATATAACGTAATATGCAGTGTATCATTGAAAATACCTTATAATATATCGTAATTTGTAGTGAATCAATGAAAATACCTTCTCATATAACGTAATATGCAGTGTATCATTGAAAATACCTTATAATACATCGTTATTTGTAGTGTATCTTCGAAAATACCTTATAATATAACGTAATATGCAGTGTATCATTGAAAATACCTTATAATATATAGTAGTTTATCATTGGAAATACCTTATAATATAACGTAATATGCAGTGTATCATTGAAAATACCTTATAATATATCGTAATTTGTAGTGTATCAATGAAAATACCTTCTCATATAACGTAATATGCAGTGTATCATTGAAAATACCTTATAATATATCGTTATTTGTAGTGTATCATTGAAAATACCTTATAATATAACGTAATATGCAGTGTATCATTGTAAATACCTTATAATATAACGTAATATGCAGTGTATCATTGAAAATACCTTATAATATAACGTAATATGCAGTGTATCATTGAAAATACCTTATAATATAACGTAATATGCAGTGTATCATTGAAAATACCTTATAATATGTAGTAGTTTATCATTGAAAATACCTTATAATATAACGTAATATGCTGTGTATCATTGAAAATACCTTATAATATATCGTAATTTGTAGTGTATCAATGAAAATACCTTCTCATATAACGTAATATGCAGTGTATCATTGAAAATACCTTATAATATATCGTAATATGGAGTGTATCATTGAAAATACCTTATAATATAACGTAATATGCAGTGTATCGTTGAAAATACCTTATAATATATCGCAATTTGTAGTGTATCAATGAAAATACCTTCTCATATAACGTAATATGCAGTGTATCATTGAAAATACCTTATAATATATCGTTATTTGTAGTGTATCATTGAAAATACCTTATAATATAACGTAATATGCAGTGTATCATTGAAAATACCTTCCCATATAACGTAATATGCAATGTATCATTGAAAATACCTTATAATATAACGTAATATGCAGTGTATCATTGAAAATACCTTATAATATAACGTAATATGCAGTGTATCATTGAAAATACCTCATAATATAACGTAATATGCAGTGTATCATGAAAAATACCTTATAATATAACGTAATATGCAGTGTATCATTGAAAATACCTTATAAAATAACGTAATATGCAGTGTATCTTTGAAAATACCTTCCCATATAACGTAATATGCAGTGTATCATTGAAAATACCTTATAATATATAGTAGTTTATCATTGAAAATACCTTATAATATAACTTAATATGCAGTGTATCATTGAAAATACCTTATAGTATAACGTAATATGCAGTGTATCATTGAAAATACCTTATGATATAACGTAATATGCAGTGTATCATTGAAAATACCTTATAATATAACGTAATATGCAGTGTATCATTGAAAATACCTTATAATATATCGTAATTTGTAGTGTATCATTGAAAATACCTTCCCATATAACGTAATATGCAGTGTATCATTGAAAATACCTTAAAATATATCGTAATTTGTAGTGTATCAATGAAAATACCTTCTCATATAACGTAATATGCAGTGCATCATTGAAAATACCTTATAATATAACGTAATATGCAGTGTATCGTTGAAAATACCTTATAATATATCGTAATTTGTAGTGTATCATTGAAAATACCTTATAGTATTCCGTAATATGCAGTGCATCATTGAAAATACCTTATAATGTAACGTAATATGCAGTGTATCATTGAAAATACCTTATAATATAACGTAATATGCAGTGTATCATTGAAAATACCTTCCCATATAACGTAATATGCAATGTATCATTGAAAATACCTTATAATATAACGTAATATGCAGTGTATCATTGAAAATACCTTATAATATAACGTAATATGCAGTGTATCATTGAAAATACCTCATAATATAACGTAATATGCAGTTTAGCATTGAAAATACCTTCCCATATAACGTAATATGCAGTGTATCATTGAAAATACCTTATAATATATCGTAATTTGTAGTGTATCAATGAAAATACCTTCTCATATAACGTAATATGCAGTGTATCATTGAAAATACCTTATAATACATCGTTATTTGTAGTGTATCTTCGAAAATACCTTATAATATAACGTAATATGCAGTGTATCATTGAAAATACCTTATAATATATAGTAGTTTATCATTGAAAATACCTTATAATATAACTTAATATGCAGTGTATCATTGAATATACCTTATGATATAACGTAATTTGTAGTGTATCATTGAAAATACCTTATAATATATTGTAGTTTATCATTGAAAATACCTTATAGTATAACGTAATATGCAGTGTATCATTGAAAATACCTTATAATATATCGTTATTTGTAGTGTATCATTGAAAATACCTTATAATATAACGTAATATGCAGTGTATCATTGAAAATACCTTATAATATAACGTAATATGCAGTGTATCATTGAAAATACCTTATAATATAACGTAATATGCAGTGTATCATTGAAAATACCTTATAATATAACGTAATATGCAGTGTATCATTGAAAATACCTTATAATATGTAGTAGTTTATCATTGAAAATACCTTATAATATAACGTAATATGCAGTGTATCATTGAAAATACCTTATAATATAACGTAATATGCAGTGTATCATTGAAAATACCTTATAATATAACGTAATATGCAGTGTATCGTTGAAAATACCTTATAATATATCGCAATTTGTAGTGTATCAATGAAAATACCTTCTCATATAACGTAATATGCAGTGTATCATTGAAAATACCTTATAATATATCGTTATTTGTAGTGTATCATTGAAAATACCTTATAATATAACGTAATATGCAGTGTATCGTTGAAAATACCTTATAATATAACGTAATATGCAGTGTATCATTGAAAATACCTTATAATATAACGTAATATGCAGTGTATCATTGAAAATACCTTCCCATATAACGTAATATGCAGTGTATCATTGAAAATACCTTATAATATATCGTAATTTGTAGTGTATCAATGAAAATACCTTCTCATATAACGTAATATGCAGTGTATCATTGAAAATACCTTATAATATATCGTTATTTGTAGTGTATCTTTGAAAATACCTTATAATATAACTTAATATGCAGTGTATCATTGAAAATACCTTATGATATAACGTAATATGCAGTGTATCATTGAAAATACCTTATAATATAACGTAATATGCAGGGTATCATTGAGAATACCTTATAATATATCGTAATTTGTAGTGTATCAATGAAAATACCTTCTTATATAACGTAATATGCAGTGTATCATTGAAAATACCTTAAAATATATCGTTATTTGTAGTGTATCTTTGAAAATACCTTATAATATAACGTAATATGCAGTGTATCATTGAAAATACCTTAGAATATATGGTAATTCTTGTCTATCAATGAAAATACCTTATAATATAACGTAATATGCAGTGCATCATTGAAAATACCTTATAATATAACGAAATATGCAGTGTATCATTGAAAATACCTTCCCATATAACGTAATATGCAGTGTATCATTGAAAATACCTTATAATATATCGTAATTTGTAGTGTATCAATGAAAATACCTTCTCATATAACGTAATATGCAGTGTATCATTGAAAATACCTTATAATATATCGTTATTTGTAGTGTATCTTTAAAAATACCTTATAATATAACGTAATATGCAGTGTATCATTGAAAATACCTTATAATATATAGTAGTTTATCATTGAAAATACCTTATAATATAACTTAATATGCAGTGTATCATTGAAAATACCTTATAGTATAACGTAATATGCAGTGCATCATTGAAAATACCTTAAAATATATCGTAATTTGTAGTGTATCAATGAAAATACCTTCTCATATAACGTAATATGCAGTGCATCATTGAAAATACCTTATAATATAACGTAATATGCAGTGTATCGTTGAAAATACCTTATAATATATCGTAATTTGTAGTGTATCATTGAAAATACCTTATAGTATTCCGTAATATGCAGTGCATCATTGAAAATACCTTATAATGTAACGTAATATGCAGTGTATCATTGAAAATACCTTATAATATAACGTAATATGCAGTGTATCATTGAAAATACCTTCCCATATAACGTAATATGCAATGTATCATTGAAAATACCTTATAATATAACGTAATATGCAGTGTATCATTGAAAATACCTTATAATATAACGTAATATGCAGTGTATCATTGAAAATACCTCATAATATAACGTAATATGCAGTTTAGCATTGAAAATACCTTCCCATATAACGTAATATGCAGTGTATCATTGAAAATACCTTATAATATATCGTAATTTGTAGTGAATCAATGAAAATACCTTCTCATATAACGTAATATGCAGTGTATCATTGAAAATACCTTATAATACATCGTTATTTGTAGTGTATCTTCGAAAATACCTTATAATATAACGTAATATGCAGTGTATCATTGAAAATACCTTATAATATATAGTAGTTTATCATTGAAAATACCTTATAATATAACTTAATATGCAGTGTATCATTGAATATACCTTATGATATAACGTAATTTGTAGTGTATCATTGAAAATACCTTATAATATATTGTAGTTTATCATTGAAAATACCTTATAGTATAACGTAATATGCAGTGTATCATTGAAAATACCTTATAATATATCGTTATTTGTAGTGTATCATTGAAAATACCTTATAATATAACGTAATATGCAGTGTATCATTGAAAATACCTTATAATATAACGTAATATGCAGTGTATCATTGCAAATACCTTATAATATAACGTAATATGCAGTGTATCATTGAAAATACCTTATAATATAACGTAATATGCAGTGTATCATTGAAAATACCTTATAATATGTAGTAGTTTATCATTGAAAATACCTTATAATATAACGTAATATGCTGTGTATCATTGAAAATACCTTATAATATAACGTAATATGCAGTGTATCATTGAAAATACCTTATAATATAACGTAATATGCAGTGTATCGTTGAAAATACCTTATAATATATCGCAATTTGTAGTGTATCAATGAAAATACCTTCTCATATAACGTAATATGCAGTGTATCATTGAAAATACCTTATAATATATCGTTATTTGTAGTGTATCATTGAAAATACCTTATAATATAACGTAATATGCAGTGTATCGTTGAAAATACCTTATAATATAACGTAATATGCAGTGTATCATTGAAAATACCTTATAATATATCGTAATTTGTAGTGTATCAATGAAAATACCTTCTCATATAACGTAATATGCAGTGTATCATTGAAAATACCTTATAATATATCGTTATTTGTAGTGTATCTTTGAAAATACCTTATAATATAACTTAATATGCAGTGTATCATTGAAAATACCTTATGATATAACGTAATATGCAGTGTATCATTGAAAATACCTTATAATATAACGTAATATGCAGGGTATCATTGAGAATACCTTATAATATATCGTAATTTGTAGTGTATCAATGAAAATACCTTCTTATATAACGTAATATGCAGTGTATCATTGAAAATACCTTAAAATATATCGTTATTTGTAGTGTATCTTTGAAAATACCTTATAATATAACGTAATATGCAGTGTATCATTGAAAATACCTTAGAATATATGGTAATTCTTGTCTATCAATGAAAATACCTTATAATATAACGTAATATGCAGTGCATCATTGAAAATACCTTATAATATAACGTAATATGCAGTGTATCGTTGAAAATACCTTATAATATATCGCAATTTGTAGTGTATCAATGAAAATACCTTCTCATATAACGTAATATGCAGTGTATCATTGAAAATACCTTATAATATATCGTTATTTGTAGTGTATCATTGAAAATACCTTATAATATAACGTAATATGCAGTGTATCGTTGAAAATACCTTATAATATAACGTAATATGCAGTGTATCATTGAAAATACCTTATAATATAACGTAATATGCAGTGTATCATTGAAAATACCTTCCCATATAACGTAATATGCAGTGTATCATTGAAAATACCTTATAATATATCGTAATTTGTAGTGTATCAATGAAAATACCTTCTCATATAACGTAATATGCAGTGTATCATTGAAAATACCTTATAATATATCGTTATTTGTAGTGTATCTTTGAAAATACCTTATAATATAACTTAATATGCAGTGTATCATTGAAAATACCTTATGATATAACGTAATATGCAGTGTATCATTGAAAATACCTTATAATATAACGTAATATGCAGGGTATCATTGAGAATACCTTATAATATATCGTAATTTGTAGTGTATCAATGAAAATACCTTCTTATATAACGTAATATGCAGTGTATCATTGAAAATACCTTAAAATATATCGTTATTTGTAGTGTATCTTTGAAAATACCTTATAATATAACGTAATATGCAGTGTATCATTGAAAATACCTTAGAATATATGGTAATTCTTGTCTATCAATGAAAATACCTTATAATATAACGTAATATGCAGTGCATCATTGAAAATACCTTATAATATAACGAAATATGCAGTGTATCATTGAAAATACCTTCCCATATAACGTAATATGCAGTGTATCATTGAAAATACCTTATAATATATCGTAATTTGTAGTGTATCAATGAAAATACCTTCTCATATAACGTAATATGCAGTGTATCATTGAAAATACCTTATAATATATCGTTATTTGTAGTGTATCTTTAAAAATACCTTATAATATAACGTAATATGCAGTGTATCATTGAAAATACCTTATAATATATAGTAGTTTATCATTGAAAATACCTTATAATATAACTTAATATGCAGTGTATCATTGAAAATACCTTATAGTATAACGTAATATGCAGTGCATCATTGAAAATACCTTATAATATAACGTAATATGCAGTGTATCGTTGAAAATACCTTATAATATATCGCAATTTGTAGTGTATCAATGAAAATACCTTCTCATATAACGTAATATGCAGTGTATCATTGAAAATACCTTATAATATAACGTAATATGCAGTGTATCATTGAAAATACCTTCCCATATAACGTAATATGCAGTGTATCATTGAAAATACCTTATAATATATCGTAATTTGTAGTGTATCAATGAAAATACCTTCTCATATAACGTAATATGCAGTGTATCATTGAAAATACCTTATAATATATCGTTATTTGTAGTGTATCTTTGAAAATACCTTATAATATAACGTAATATGCAGTGTATCATTGAAAATACCTTATAATATATAGTAGTTTATCATTGAAAATACCTTATAATATAACTTAATATGCAGTGTATCATTGAAAATACCTTATAGTATAACGTAATATGCAGTGCATCATTGAAAATACCTTATAATATAACTTAATATGCAGTGTATCAATAAAAATACCTTATGAAATACCGTAATATGCAGTGTATCATTGAAAATACCTTATAATATAACGTAATATGCAGTGTATCATTGAAAATACCTTCCCATATAACGTAATATGCAGTGTATCATTGAAAATACCTTATAATATATCGTTATTTGTAGTGTATCTTTGAAAATACCTTATAATATAACGTAATATGCAGTGTATCATTGAAAATACCTTATAATATATAGTAGTTTACCATTGAAAATACCTTATAATATAACTTAATATGCAGTGTATCATTGAAAATACCTTATAGTATAACGTAATATGCAGTGCATCATTGAAAATACCTTATAATATAACGTAATATGCAGTGTATCATTGAAAATACCTTATAATATATCGTAATTTGTAGTGTATCATTGAAAATACCTTATAGTATAACGTAATATGCAGTGCATCATTGAAAATACCTTATAATATAACGTAATATGCAGTGTATCATTGAAAATACCTTATAATATAACGTAATATGCAGTGTATCATTGAAAATACCTTATAATATAACGTAATATGCAGTGTATCATTGAAAATACCTTATAATATATAGTAGTGTATCATTGAAAATACCTTATAATATATCGTAATTTGTAGTGTATCATTGAAAATACCTTATAGTATAACGTAATATGCAGTGCATCATTGAAAATACCTTATAATTTAACGTAATATGCAGTGTATCATTGAAAATACCTTATAATATAACGTAATATGCAGTGTATCATTGAAAATACCTTATAATATATCGTTATTTGTAGTGTATCTTTGAAAATACCTTATAATATAACGTAATATGCAGTGTATCATTGAAAATACCTTATAATATATCGTTATTTGTAGTGTATCTTTAAAAATACCTTATAATATAACGTAATATGCAGTGTATCATTGAAAATACCTTATAATATATAGTAGTTTATCATTGAAAATACCTTATAATATAACTTAATATGCAGTGTATCATTGAAAATACCTTATAGTATAACGTAATATGCAGTGCATCATTGAAAATACCTTATAATATAACGTAATATGCAGTGTATCGTTGAAAATACCTTATAATATATCGCAATTTGTAGTGTATCATTGAAAATACCTTCTCATATAACGTAATATGCAGTGTATCATTGAAAATACCTTATAGTATAACGTAATATGCAGTGCATCATTGAAAATACCTTATAATATAACGTAATATGCAGTGTATCATTGAAAATACCTTATAATATAATGTAATATGCAGTGTATCATTGAAAATACCTTATAATATATAGTAGTTTATCATTGAAAATACCTTATAATATAACTTATTATGCAGTGTATCATTGAAAATACCTTATAGTATAACGTAATATGCAGTGCATCATTGAAAATACCTTATAATATAACGTAATATGCAGTGTATCGTTGAAAATACCTTATAATATATCGCAATTTGTAGTGTATCAATGAAAATACCTTCTCATATAACGTAATATGCAGTGTATCATTGAAAATACCTTATAATATAACGTAATATGCAGTGTATCATTGAAAATACCTTCCCATATAACGTAATATGCAGTGTATCATTGAAAATACCTTATAATATATCGTAATTTGTAGTGTATCAATGAAAATACCTTCTCATATAACGTAATATGCAGTGTATCATTGAAAATACCTTATAATATATCGTTATTTGTAGTGTATCTTTGAAAATACCTTATAATATAACGTAATATGCAGTGTATCATTGAAAATACCTTATAATATATAGTAGTTTATCATTGAAAATACCTTATAATATAACTTAATATGCAGTGTATCATTGAAAATACCTTATGATATACCGTAATATGCAGTGTATCATTGAAAATACCTTATAATATAACTTAATATGCAGTGTATCAATAAAAATACCTTATGAAATACCGTAATATGCAGTGTATCATTGAAAATACCTTATAGTATAACGTAATATGCAGTGCATCATTGAAAATACCTTATAATATAACGTAATATGCAGTGTATCATTGAAAATACCTCATAATATATCGTAATTTGTAGTGTATCATTGAAAATACCTTATAGTATAACGTAATATGCAGTGCATCATTGAAAATACCTTATAATATAACGTAATATGCAGTGTATCATTGAAAATACCTTATAATATAACGTAATATGCAGTGTATCATTGAAAATACCTTATAATATAACGTAATATGCAGTGTATCATTGAAAATACCTTATAATATATAGTTGTGTATCATTGAAAATACCTTATAATATATCGTAATTTGTAGTGTATCATTGAAAATACCTTATAGTATAACGTAATATGCAGTGCATCATTGAAAATACCTTATAATTTAACGTAATATGCAGTGTATCATTGAAAATACCTTATAATATAACGTAATATGCAGTGTATCATTGAAAATACCTTATAATATATCGTTATTTGTAGTGTATCTTTGAAAATACCTTATAATATAACGTAATATGCAGTGTATCATTGAAAATACCTTATAATATATCGTTATTTGTAGTGTATCTTTAAAAATACCTTATAATATAACGTAATATGCAGTGTATCATTGAAAATACCTTATAATATATAGTAGTTTATCATTGAAAATACCTTATAATATAACTTAATATGCAGTGTATCATTGAAAATACCTTATAGTATAACGTAATATGCAGTGCATCATTGAAAATACCTTATAATATAACGTAATATGCAGTGTATCGTTGAAAATACCTTATAATATATCGCAATTTGTAGTGTATCAATGAAAATACCTTCTCATATAACGTAATATGCAGTGTATCATTGAAAATACCTTATAGTATAACGTAATATGCAGTGCATCATTGAAAATACCTTATAATATAACGTAATATGCAGTGTATCATTGAAAATACCTTATAATATATCGTAATTTTTTAGTGTATCATTGAAAATACCTTATAATATATAGTAGTGTATCATTGAAAATACCTTATAATATATCGTAATTTGTAGTGTATCATTGAAAATACCTTATAGTATAACGTAATATGCAGTGCATCATTGAAAATACCTTATAATATAACGTAATATGCAGTGTATCAATGAAAATACCTTCTCATATAACGTAATATGCAGTGTATCATTGAAAATACCTTATAATATATCGTTATTTGTAGTGTATCTTTGAAAATACCTTATAATATAACGTAATATGCAGTGTATCATTGGAAATACCTTATAATATATCGTAATTTTTTAGTGTATCATTGAAAATACCTAATAATATAACGTAATATGCAGTGTATCATTGAAAATACCTTAGAATATATGGTAATTCTTGTCTTTTAATGAAAATACCTTATAATATAACGTAATATGCAGAGCATCATTGAAAATACCTTATAATATAACGTAATATGCAGTGTATCATTGAAAATACCTTATAATATAACGTAATATGCAGTGTATCATTGAAAATACCTTATAATTTAACGTAATATGCAGTGTATCATTGAAAATACCTTATAATATAACGTAATATGCAGTGTATCATTGAAAATACCTTCCCATATAACGTAATATGCAGTGTATCATTGAAAATACCTTATAATATATCGTAATTTGTAGTGTATCAATGAAAATACCTTCTCATATAACGTAATATGCAGTGTATCATTGAAAATACCTTATAATATATCGTTATTTGTAGTGTATCTTTGAAAATACCTTATAATATAACGTAATATGCAGTGTATCATTGAAAATACCTTATAATATATCGTTATTTGTAGTGTATCTTTGAAAATACCTTATAATATAACGTAATATGCAGTGTATCATTGAAAATACCTTATAATATATAGTAGTTTATCATTGAAAATATCTTATAATATAACTTAATATGCAGTGTATCATTGAAAATACCTTATGATATACCGTAATATGCAGTGTATCATTGAAAATACCTTATAATATAACTTATTATGCAGTGTATCAATAAAAATACCTTATGAAATACCGTAATATGCAGTGTATCATTGAAAATACCTTATAATATAACGTAATATGCAGTGTATCATTGAAAATACCTTCCCATATAACGTAATATGCAGTGTATCATTGAAAATACCTTATAATATATCGTTATTTGTAGTGTATCTTTGAAAATACCTTATAATATAACGTAATATGCAGTGTATCATTGAAAATACCTTATAATATATAGTAGTTTATCATTGAAAATACCTTATAATATAACTTAATATGCAGTGTATCATTGAAAATACCTTATAGTATAACGTAATATGCAGTGCATCATTGAAAATACCTTATAATATAACGTAATATGCAGTGTATCATTGAAAATACCTTATAATATATCGTAATTTGTAGTGTATCATTGAAAATACCTTATAGTATAACGTAATATGCAGTGCATCATTGAAAATACCTTATAATATAACGTAATATGCAGTGTATCATTGAAAATACCTTATAATATAACGTAATATGCAGTGTATCATTGAAAATACCTTATAATATAACGTAATATGCAGTGTATCATTGAAAATACCTTATAATATATAGTAGTGTATCATTGAAAATACCTTGTAATATATCGTAATTTGTAGTGTATCATTGAAAATACCTTATAGTATAACGTAATATGCAGTGCATCATTGAAAATACCTTATAATTTAACGTAATATGCAGTGTATCATTGAAAATACCTTATAATATAACGTAATATGCAGTGTATCATTGAAAATACCTTATAATATATCGTTATTTGTAGTGTATCTTTGAAAATACCTTATAATATAACGTAATATGCAGTGTATCATTGAAAATACCTTATAATATATCGTTATTTGTAGTGTATCTTTAAAAATACCTTATAATATAACGTAATATGCAGTGTATCATTGAAAATACCTTATAATATATAGTAGTTTATCATTGATAATACCTTATAATATAACTTAATATGCAGTGTATCATTGAAAATACCTTATAGTATAACGTAATATGCAGTGCATCATTGAAAATACCTTATTATATAACGTAATATGCAGTGTATCGTTGAAAATACCTTATAATATATCGCAATTTGTAGTGTATCAATGAAAATACCTTCTCATATAACGTAATATGCAGTGTATCATTGAAAATACCTTATAATATAACGTAATATGCAGTATATCATTGAAAATACCTTCCCATATAACGTAATATGCAGTGTATCATTGAAAATACCTTATAATATATCGTAATTTGTAGTGTATCAATGAAAATACCTTTTCATATAACGTAATATGCAGTGTATCATTGAAAATACCTTATAATATATCGTTATTTGTAGTGTATCTTTGAAAATACCTTATAATATAACGTAATATGCAGTGTATCATTGAAAATACCTTATAATATATAGTAGTTTATCATTGAAAATACCTTATAATATAACTTAATATGCAGTGTATCATTGAAAATACCTTATGATATACCGTAATATGCAGTGAATCATTGAAAATACCTTATAATATATAGTAGTTTATCATTGATAATACCTTATAATATAACTTAATATGCAGTGTATCATTGAAAATACCTTATAGTATAACGTAATATGCAGTGCATCATTGAAAATACCTTATTATATAACGTAATATGCAGTGTATCGTTGAAAATACCTTATAATATATCGCAATTTGTAGTGTATCAATGAAAATACCTTCTCATATAACGTAATATGCAGTGTATCATTGAAAATACCTTATAATATAACGTAATATGCAGTATATCATTGAAAATACCTTCCCATATAACGTAATATGCAGTGTATCATTGAAAATACCTTATAATATATCGTAATTTGTAGTGTATCAATGAAAATACCTTTTCATATAACGTAATATGCAGTGTATCATTGAAAATACCTTATAATATATCGTTATTTGTAGTGTATCTTTGAAAATACCTTATAATATAACGTAATATGCAGTGTATCATTGAAAATACCTTATAATATATAGTAGTTTATCATTGAAAATACCTTATAATATAACTTAATATGCAGTGTATCATTGAAAATACCTTATGATATACCGTAATATGCAGTGAATCATTGAAAATACCTTATAATATAACTTAATATGCAGTGTATCAATAAAAATACCTTATGATATACCGTAATATGCAGTGTATCATTGAAAATACAATATAATATAACGTAATATGCAGTGTATCATTGAAAATACCTTATAATATATCGTAATTTTTTAGTGTATCATTGAAAATACCTAATAATATAACGTAATATGCAGTGTATCATTGAAAATACCTTATAATATAACGTAATATGCAGTGTATCATTGAAAATACCTTATAATTTAACGTAATATGCAGTGTATCATTGAAAATACCTTATAATATAACGTAATATGCAGTGTATCATTGAAAATACCTTATAATATATCGTTATTTGTAGTGTATCTTTGAAAATACCTTATAATATAACGTAATATGCAGAGCATCATTGAAAATACCTTATAATATAACGTAATATGCAGTGTATCATTGAAAATACCTTATAATATAACGTAATATGCAGTGTATCATTGAAAATACCTTATAATTTAACGTAATATGCAGTGTATCATTGAAAATACCTTATAATATAACGTAATATGCAGTGTATCATTGAAAATACCTTCCCATATAACGTAATATGCAGTGTATCATTGAAAATACCTTATAATATATCGTAATTTGTAGTGTATCAATGAAAATACCTTCTCATATAACGTAATATGCAGTGTATCATTGAAAATACCTTATAATATATCGTTATTTGTAGTGTATCTTTAAAAATACCTTATAATATAACGTAATATGCAGTGTATCATTGAAAATACCTTATAATATATAGTAGTTTATCATTGAAAATACCTTATAATATAACTTAATATGCAGTGTATCATTGAAAATACCTTATAGTATAACGTAATATGCAGTGCATCATTGAAAATACCTTATAATATAACGTAATATGCAGTGTATCGTTGAAAATACCTTATAATATATCGCAATTTGTAGTGTATCAATGAAAATACCTTCTCATATAACGTAATATGCAGTGTATCATTGAAAATACCTTATGATATACCGTAATATGCAGTGTATCATTGAAAATACCTTATAATATAACTTAATATGCAGTGTATCAATAAAAATACCTTATGATATACCGTAATATGCAGTGTATCATTGAAAATACCTTATAATATAACGTAATATGCAGTGTATCATTGAAAATACCTTATAATATATCGTAATTTTTTAGTGTATCATTGAAAATACCTAATAATATAACGTAATATGCAGTGTATCATTGAAAATACCTTACAATATATGGTAATTCTTGTCTATCAATGAAAATACCTTATAATATAACGTAATATGCAGTGCATCATTGAAAATACCTTATAATATAACGTAATATGCAGTGTATCATGAAAAATACCTTATAATATAACGTAATAAGCAGTGTATCATTGAAAATACCTTATAATATAACGTAATATGCAGTGTATCATTGAAAATACCTTCCCATATAACGTAATATGCAGTGTATCATTGAAAATACCTTATAATATATCGTTATTTGTAGTGTATCTTTGAAAATACCTTATAATATAACATAATATGCAGTGTATCATTGAAAATACCTTATAATATATAGTAGTTTATCATTGAAAATACCTTATAATATAACTTAATATGCAGTGTATCATTGAAAATACCTTATAGTATAACGTAATATGCAGTGCATTATTGAAAATACTTTATAATATAACGTAATATGCAGTGTATCGTTGAAAATACCTTATAATATATCGCAATTTGTAGTGTATCAATGAAAATACCTTCTCATATAACGTAATATGCAGTGTATCATTGAAAATACCTTATAATATAACGTAATATGCAGTATATCATTGAAAATACCTTCCCATATAACGTAATATGCAGTGTATCATTGAAAATACCTTATAATATATCGTAATTTGTAGTGTATCAATGAAAATACCTTTTCATATAACGTAATATGCAGTGTATCATTGAAAATACCTTATAATATATCGTTATTTGTAGTGTATCTTTGAAAATACCTTATAATATAACGTAATATGCAGTGTATCATTGAAAATACCTTATAATATATAGTAGTTTATCATTGAAAATACCTTATAATATAACTTAATATGCAGTGTATCATTGAAAATACCTTATGATATACCGTAATATGCAGTGAATCATTGAAAATACCTTATAATATAACTTAATATGCAGTGTATCAATAAAAATACCTTATGATATACCGTAATATGCAGTGTATCATTGAAAATACAATATAATATAACGTAATATGCAGTGTATCATTGAAAATACCTTATAATATATCGTAATTTTTTAGTGTATCATTGAAAATACCTAATAATATAACGTAATATGCAGTGTATCATTGAAAATACCTTATAATATAACGTAATATGCAGTGTATCATTGAAAATACCTTATAATTTAACGTAATATGCAGTGTATCATTGAAAATACCTTATAATATAACGTAATATGCAGTGTATCATTGAAAATACCTTATAATATATCGTTATTTGTAGTGTATCTTTGAAAATACCTTATAATATAACGTAATATGCA
>CAKAJI010000771.1:32500-35464 GCA_916610255.1 Lasioglossum lativentre | reverse complement strand
CACGCGTTGTTCGTTGAAGAACGGTGTAATATATTCGAGAGGACCGGCTGTGAAGCTCCTCGCTTGTTAAGGCTATGTGTTGCGATTCTGACACCCTACTCTCTGTGGGGCGATAATACTGTGCACAAGAGTTGGGACGAACGATCGCGCACGGCCAGAGTGAGAGAGCCGGCTGTGAAGTCCGCTAACATCGAATTCACATTTCCAATAAAAAGGAGGAGGGAAGTGTTCTGGATCCAGTATATCGGGTTGTCTATGATCCCCGTCGTTTTCAGAATTCCCCTCCGCGTTTTCCATTTTAAAGGTTTTTCAATGTACTGTTCGCCCGGCCGTGTCAGGTACGTGCTGTCTCCGCGCGTGCGTACTCTGCGCGGTTTCCGTTTCCACGGACGACTGTGTCGTCCTTAAAAAACGACGCCTGAATCTCCTTCGCGCGCTGGTTGGAGTTTTCAGGTATCGGCGTTCTTACGAACCGCAGAACAAAGAGACAAAATATACATATATTGATTACAAATCAAAATTATACGATTACCCTGAACGGTGGATCACTTGGCTCGTGGGTCGATGAAGAACGCAGCTAATTGCGCGTCAACGTGTGAACTGCAGGACACATGAACATCGACATTTCGAACGCACATTGCGGTCCACGGATACAATTCCTGGACCACGCCTGGCTGAGGGTCGTTTACGTAACCAAATACTGCTTGCGTTGCTCTTGTAAGTCCCCGCCGTCGCTTACCTCTCCAATATTTATAAAATTGGAGGGCGCAAGAGCGTTTCTGAGTCGGGTTGCGAAGATGCTCTACGTACGAGCGAATGATGGGCGTTTCGTCGGCGTTTGACGCGGTTCTGTGAAAATTGTAAATTTTGCATTGCGTCTAACAGTTTCGCGAGAATAGTAGAGAGATTGGTATTCTCACATTCGGACTTGCGTGAGTGTTTTGCGGTGTCGCGAGTCGTACGACCGACCGCCCGTAAGACACCGCTCCGACGAGTTCGACATCTCTCACTTTCTCTGTGAAACGATTCGCATTGCGAAAGAAGCGTTTCACTCGTGAACATTCAACGCGCTCCCGACGTCGCCTGAAATGATGCGTATACGAAAGAGGTATAAAGAGTCAGTCTTTAAGAGACTATACAGATAATGGACACAAAAATAAAGAGAAGATACAGACACCCGTGTATAAAATCTGTGTGGTGTGCGATGTAAGCCCCAGGGAGATATATATATATAAAGAGAAATACGCTTGTGCGTGGATGTGTTTCTGTCTCTACATATTTAACATGCATGCGGAGGGTCGTCGTTGCCTAGCGACTTCTCGACAAACATTGTGAGAGTCCTTCGAGAAGAGAAAAAAGACGTTGGTCTCTCGTTCTACGAACGCTTGGATAATCGATGGACAGCGGAGCAACGCTAAATTGTGCGGGACGAGCACGCGTACTTGTATCGGGTTGAATAAAATTTCCCCGTCGTCGCGTGTCCTCGCTAATCAGCGTGTTGCCATTCCATCGCCACGTTCGTTGAATTGAATGACGACCGCGCGAGATCTCTCTCGTGTCTCTTTGGTTTGATCGAGATATGATGTCGTCTGTGCGCAACGTTTCTGTACCCCCGTGTGTGTCTAGAGTGTGTTAGAGAGAAAGAAATCCCACCGAGAGTTAATATTTTATATATACTCCTCTATTGGAGTGGCTTTCGAACTTCATTGTCACGCACAAGAGAGATTAGCACCGCGGAGAAGGTAAATGACCTTTGTCGGTCGCCCATGTCATTTTTTTTTCTTCATTTGCGATCGCGAAACCGCGCGATCTGCCGGTCGTCCAGTCCCCGGAAGTTCTTTTCGACGGACGTTAAAGTTTAACCGGCGGATCGTCTAGCGAGAGTTTCCGATCGACGAGCAATATGAAGAGAAAGAAAGAGAGACACTTTGGTGTGGCGCATAAGACATATTGGTTTCATTAAGCTTCTTCGTCGAGTAGTGGTGTTTTGTTTTTTTTTTTGTGCTCCTCTGTACGTGTTCTCGTGCGTACTTTTTAATGCTCTTTCGGCGAAATATACGAAAGATTTTTTTTTCACGTTAGACGACCTCAGAGTAGGCGAGATTACCCGCTGAATTTAAGCATATTACTAAGCGGAGGAAAAGAAACTAACAAGGATTTCCTTAGTAGCGGCGAGCGAACAGGAATTAGCCCAGCACTGAATCCCGCGGTTCTGCCGTTGGGAAATGTAGTGTTTAGGAGGGTCAATTTATCCCGTGACGTCGAACCGCGTCCAAGTCCATCTTGAATGGGGCCATTTACCCGTAGAGGGTGCCAGGCCCGTAGCGACCGGTACGCGTTTCGGGAGGACCTCTCCTTAGAGTCGGGTTGCTTGAGAGTGCAGCCCTAAGTGGGTGGTAAACTCCATCTAAGGCTAAATATGACCACGAGACCGATAGCGAACAAGTACCGTGAGGGAAAGTTGAAAAGAACTTTGAAGAGAGAGTTCAAGAGTACGTGAAACCGTTCAGGGGTAAACCTGAGAAACCCAAAAGATCGAATGGGGAGATTCATCGTCGACGAAGCTGGCTTCCGTTGGTGCGCAGATACCCCGCAATGGGCCTTCGTGGTTCCAGTGCGAGGGTACACCATCTTCGGCAAATGTTCCGGCTACGTAGTCGTGCACTTCTCCCTTAGTAGAACGTCGCGACCCGTTGCGTGTCGGTCTACGGCCCGAGTTGTTGACTGCCGTGTCGCTTACATGCGCACACGGGAGACGCTCGATCGCCTGGCCGGCTGCGTGACGGTACTCTGACGGTATCGGGCCGCAACCAATCCATTCTCGAATGTGTGTGCGTCAGGCCCGCCGCAAGCTCGGTTAGTTTTACCCGGAGGTACGGACCTGGTGCCGGCTCCGGGCCTAACCAGCTGTTAGCAGGCGGTGTCCTCGGACTGGCCAAGCTTCGAATTACCGGTCAGCGACGC
>CAKAJI010000771.1:22500-27500 GCA_916610255.1 Lasioglossum lativentre | reverse complement strand
AGCGATACCTAAGCGACTCGCCGGAAGTTAACTCGGTAAATACGCGTCCGAGAGAACTGGCGTCACGACACACGGTTTCGTATGCACAGTTTACCACGAATATAACGTTTAAAATCATCTAGGAACGATAGGAAAAAAGTTTACTCTTACCGCGAACCGTCTAACCGACACGGCGCGGTACTTAGCAATTTTATCGTTCCAGCGATACCTAAGCGACTCGCCGGAAGTTAACTCGCTTATAACTCGGTAAATACGCGTCCGAGAGAACTGGCGTCACGACACACGGTTTCGTATGCACAGTTTACCACGAATATAACGTTTAAAATCATCTAGGAACGATAGGAAAAAAGTTTACTCTTACCGCGAACCGTCTAACCGACACGGCGCGGTACTTAGCAATTTTATCGTTCCAGCGATACCTAAGCGACTCGCCGGAAGTTAACTCGGTAAATACGCGTCCGAGAGAACTGGCGTCACGACACACGGTTTCGTATGCACAGTTTACCACGAATATATCGTTTAAAATCATCTAGGAACGATTGGAAAAAAGTTTACTCTTACCGCGAACCGTCTAACCGACACGGCGCGGTACTTAGCAATTTTATCGTTCCAGCGATACCTAAGCGACTCGCCGGAAGTTAACTCGGTAAATACGCGTCCGAGAGAACTGGCGTCACGACACACGGTTTCGTATGCACAGTTTACCACGAATATAACGTTTAAAATCATCTAGGAACGATAGGAAAAAAGTTTACTCTTACCGCGAACCGTCTAACCGACACGGCGCGGTACTTAGCAATTTTATCGTTCCAGCGATACCTAAGCGACTCGCCGGAAGTTAACTCGGTAAATACGCGTCCGAGAGAACTGGCGTCACGACACACGGTTTCGTATGCACAGTTTACCACGAATATAACGTTTAAAATCATCTAGGAACGATAGGAAAAAAGTTTACTCTTACCGCGAACCGTCTAACCGACACGGCGCGGTACTTAGCAATTTTATCGTTCCAGCGATACCTAAGCGACTCGCCGGAAGTTAACTCGCTTATAACTCGGTAAATACGCGTCCGAGAGAACTGGCGTCACGACACACGGTTTCGTATGCACAGTTTACCACGAATATAACGTTTAAAATCATCTAGGAACGATAGGAAAAAAGTTTACTCTTACCGCGAACCGTCTAACCGACACGGCGCGGTACTTAGCAATTTTATCGTTCCAGCGATACCTAAGCGACTCGCCGGAAGTTAACTCGCTTATAACTCGGTAAATACGCGTCCGAGAGAACTGGCGTCACGACACACGGTTTCGTATGCACAGTTTACCACGAATATATCGTTTAAAATCATCTAGGAACGATAGGAAAAAAGTTTACTCTTACCGCGAACCGTCTAACCGACACGGCGCGGTACTTAGCAATTTTATCGTTCCAGCGATACCTAAGCGACTCGCCGGAAGTTAACTCGGTAAATACGCGTCCGAGAGAACTGGCGTCACGACACACGGTTTCGTATGCACAGTTTACCACGAATATAACGTTTAAAATCATCTAGGAACGATAGGAAAAAAGTTTACTCTTACCGCGAACCGTCTAACCGACACGGCGCGGTACTTAGCAATTTTATCGTTCCAGCGATACCTAAGCGACTCGCCGGAAGTTAACTCGGTAAATACGCGTCCGAGAGAACTGGCGTCACGACACACGGTTTCGTATGCACAGTTTACCACGAATATAACGTTTAAAATCATCTAGGAACGATAGGAAAAAAGTTTACTCTTACCGCGAACCGTCTAACCGACACGGCGCGGTACTTAGCAATTTTATCGTTCCAGCGATACCTAAGCGACTCGCCGGAAGTTAACTCGCTTATAACTCGGTAAATACGCGTCCGAGAGAACTGGCGTCACGACACACGGTTTCGTATGCACAGTTTACCACGAATATAACGTTTAAAATCATCTAGGAACGATAGGAAAAAAGTTTACTCTTACCGCGAACCGTCTAACCGACACGGCGCGGTACTTAGCAATTTTATCGTTCCAGCGATACCTAAGCGACTCGCCGGAAGTTAACTCGCTTATAACTCGGTAAATACGCGTCCGAGAGAACTGGCGTCACGACACACGGTTTCGTATGCACAGTTTACCACGAATATAACGTTTAAAATCATCTAGGAACGATAGGAAAAAAGTTTACTCTTACCGTGAACCGTCTAACCGACACGGCGCGGTACTTAGCAATTTTATCGTTCCAGCGATACCTAAGCGACTCGCCGGAAGTTAACTCGGTAAATACGCGTCCGAGAGAACTGGCGTCACGACACACGGTTTCGTATGCACAGTTTACCACGAATATAACGTTTAAAATCATCTAGGAACGATAGGAAAAAAGTTTACTCTTACCGCGAACCGTCTAACCGACACGGCGCGGTACTTAGCAATTTTATCGTTCCAGCGATACCTAAGCGACTCGCCGGAAGTTAACTCGCTTATAACTCGGTAAATACGCGTCCGAGAGAACTGGCGTCACGACACACGGTTTCGTATGCACAGTTTACCACGAATATAACGTTTAAAATCATCTAGGAACGATAGGAAAAAAGTTTACTCTTACCGCGAACCGTCTAACCGACACGGCGCGGTACTTAGCAATTTTATCGTTCCAGCGGTACCTAAGCGACTCGCCGGAAGTTAACTCGCTTATAACTCGGTAAATACGCGTCCGAGAGAACTGGCGTCACGACACACGGTTTCGTATGCACAGTTTACCACGAATATAACGTTTAAAATCATCTAGGAACGATAGGAAAAAAGTTTACTCTTACCGCGAACCGTCTAACCGACACGGCGCGGTACTTAGCAATTTTATCGTTCCAGCGATACCTAAGCGACTCGCCGGAAGTTAACTCGGTAAATACGCGTCCGAGAGAACTGGCGTCACGACACACGGTTTCGTATGCACAGTTTACCACGAATATAACGTTTAAAATCATCTAGGAACGATAGGAAAAAAGTTTACTCTTACCGCGAACCGTCTAACCGACACGGCGCGGTACTTAGCAATTTTATCGTTCCAGCGATACCTAAGCGACTCGCCGGAAGTTAACTCGGTAAATACGCGTCCGAGAGAACTGGCGTCACGACACACGGTTTCGTATGCACAGTTTACCACGAATATAACGTTTAAAATCATCTAGGAACGATAGGAAAAAAGTTTACTCTTACCGCGAACCGTCTAACCGACACGGCGCGGTACTTAGCAATTTTATCGTTCCAGCGATACCTAAGCGACTCGCCGGAAGTTAACTCGGGCGTCACGACACACGGTTTCGTATGCACAGTTTACCACGAATATAACGTTTAAAATCATCTAGGAACGATAGGAAAAAAGTTTACTCTTACCGCGAACCGTCTAACCGACACGGCGCGGTACTTAGCAATTTTATCGTTCCAGCGATACCTAAGCGACTCGCCGGAAGTTAACTCGGTAAATACGCGTCCGAGAGAACTGGCGTCACGACACACGGTTTCGTATGCACAGTTTACCACGAATATAACGTTTAAAATCATCTAGGAACGATAGGAAAAAAGTTTACTCTTACCGGTGGGACTTCGAGCAACGAAGTAGTACGCTATCGACCATTATTTTCAATTATTTCGGTAAATACGCATTGTAGCGCTTTGTAACTTTATATTCATTGTTAATATGTTTTATATTACAATGATCTAACATTTAAAATCGCCTGGAATCGATACAGAAAAAGTTTACTCTTGCCGTTGGAACTTAAAAAAATTTTTGAGTCCGAGAAAGTATATGAAAAGTTGAATGTTTTGTGTTAAATATCCTAGAAATACAAAAATTTATTGTATTTTACGAAATAAATTTTCACAGTTTTTTCGCTCTAAGTCCCAACAGCCCCGCCGGTTGGGCTGTTGCCGCGACGGTTTACCGCCATAAGCGCGCGTGCTATTGACCGCGCGGCGCCGGCGTCCCGGCCGGCCGTTCGGTATCTATAAGAGAGTCGACCGTTCGGTCGCTTCGATCGGTTCAGCGTGCGCTTGGGGCTATTCTACGATCTCGGTCGAGAAGCAGCTCTCACGGCGCCTCGAGACTTCGGTCTTGACTGTTTCGTATCGAATATTTTCTCTACACAGCATAGCCACGGGTCGGTGTCCTAGACCGAATGGCCCTTATGTGGCGAGCATCCTTCGGATGTTGGCGACTTGTATTCACTTTTGTGTATACTCGTACTAACTGAGCATCATCTCTTCATTCCGAGCGTTGCAGCATTGGATAAAAAAGAGGGTTATATTAAAGAAAACAAAAATGTCTAAAAATGACAAAATAAAATAAATATATTAAAATAGAACAAACCAAAATTGTTTGTGAAACATATATAAGAGAAAAAGAAAGAACATCATATTAAATGTGGTATTGCACATTTCGTTTATGCCTAGCGCGAGCAGACGGGCATTGGGAAACGCCGTCCAGCATATTATGGTGCTTATGCGTTACCTATGTTACTGAGCTATACACGCTTCCACGTTTGTGCAAACCTTAATATGATGAAAAACGAAAACGAATTGTCTGTGAAGCATGAACAACCATGTGTTTTAAAAGAAGTAAGGTTGTTCAGATATACTGGAGAAGCCGCGAACAGGATATTGAAAAGGAATTTGTTCTCGGTGGATATACGAAAATGAAAATGTATCTCGTTCAAAAGGTTCTAAGAATTTGAACGAGTAAGAGGAAAAAGTGTCGTTGACCTGTCTCAAGAAGAGCTGGCGACGAAGGCATATTCGAAACATGACAAAAATTGTCAAAGCTCCCTGGTTGATCCTGCCAGTAGTCATATGCTTGTCTCAAAGATTAAGCCATGCATGTCTCAGTACATGCCGCATTAAGGTGAAACCGCGAATGGCTCATTAAATCAGTTATGGTTTCTTAGATCGTACCCACATTTACTTGGATAACTGTGGTAATTCTAGAGCTAATAC
>CAKAJI010000771.1:15000-20000 GCA_916610255.1 Lasioglossum lativentre | reverse complement strand
TGGACATATATTACGGTCGCAAGAACATGGGATGTAAGCGTCGATTCGAATTCACATATCGCGCGCTTCCTCGGTCTTCGCCTGTAATGTCCGAAAAAATGTCCGTTGGAAACGGTGTCCCGAAAAGGACAAATAAAATCAGGGTAGCCTGTGGAAAACGCGCGGTGGGACGTGTTGTGTCCGTTCACGAACATCGAGAGATAGAGAGACGAGAGGACCGGCTGTGAAGCTCGCTTTTAAAGCTGCGTGAGTCTGACACCCTACTCTGTGTATGTACACACGAGCTTGGGACGAATGACCGCTGCCAGAGCCGGCTGAGAGTCCCGCTCTCTATTTATCGAGTTCGCGTATAACCAAGAGCACAAAACGTGTCGCCGCACGCGTTGTTCGTTGAAGAACGGTGTAATATATTCGAGAGGACCGGCTGTGAAGCTCCTCGCTTGTTAAGGCTATGTGTTGCGATTCTGACACCCTACTCTCTGTGGGGCGATAATACTGTGCACAAGAGTTGGGACGAACGATCGCGCACGGCCAGAGTGAGAGAGCCGGCTGTGAAGTCCGCTAACATCGAATTCACATTTCCAATAAAAAGGAGGAGGGAAGTGTTCTGGATCCAGTATATCGGGTTGTCTATGATCCCCGTCGTTTTCAGAATTCCCCACCGCGTTTTCCATTTTAAAGGTTTTTCAATGTACTGTTCGCCCGGCCGTGTCAGGTACGTGCTGTCTCCGCGCGTGCGTACTCTGCGCGGTTTCCGTTTCCACGGACGACTGTGTCGTCCTTAAAAACGACGCCTGAATCTCCTTCGCGCGCTGGTTGGAGTTTTCAGGTATCGGCGTTCTTACGAACCGCAGAACAAAGAGACAAAATATACATATATTGATTACAAATCAAAATTATACGATTACCCTGAACGGTGGATCACTTGGCTCGTGGGTCGATGAAGAACGCAGCTAATTGCGCGTCAACGTGTGAACTGCAGGACACATGAACATCGACATTTCGAACGCACATTGCGGTCCACGGATACAATTCCTGGACCACGCCTGGCTGAGGGTCGTTTACGTAACCAAATACTGCTTGCGTTGCTCTTGTAAGTCCCCGCCGTCGCTTACCTCTCCAATATTTATAAAATTGGAGGGCGCAAGAGCGTTTCTGAGTCGGGTTGCGAAGATGCTCTACGTACGAGCGAATGATGGGCGTTTCGTCGGCGTTTGACGCGGTTCTGTGAAAATTGTAAATTTTGCATTGCGTCTAACAGTTTCGCGAGAATAGTAGAGAGATTGGTATTCTCACATTCGGACTTGCGTGAGTGTTTTGCGGTGTCGCGAGTCGTACGACCGACCGCCCGTAAGACACCGCTCCGACGAGTTCGACATCTCTCACTTTCTCTGTGAAACGATTCGCATTGCGAAAGAAGCGTTTCACTCGTGAACATTCAACGCGCTCCCGACGTCGCCTGAAATGATGCGTATACGAAAGAGGTATAAAGAGTCAGTCTTTAAGAGACTATACAGATAATGGACACAAAAATAAAGAGAAGATACAGACACCCGTGTATAAAATCTGTGTGGTGTGCGATGTAAGCCCCAGGGAGATATATATATATAAAGAGAAATACGCTTGTGCGTGGATGTGTTTCTGTCTCTACATATTTAACATGCATGCGGAGGGTCGTCGTTGCCTAGCGACTTCTCGACAAACATTGTGAGAGTCCTTCGAGAAGAGAAAAAAGACGTTGGTCTCTCGTTCTACGAACGCTTGGATAATCGATGGACAGCGGAGCAACGCTAAATTGTGCGGGACGAGCACGCGTACTTGTATCGGGTTGAATAAAATTTCCCCGTCGTCGCGTGTCCTCGCTAATCAGCGTGTTGCCATTCCATCGCCACGTTCGTTGAATTGAATGACGACCGCGCGAGATCTCTCTCGTGTCTCTTTGGTTTGATCGAGATATGATGTCGTCTGTGCGCAACGTTTCTGTACCCCCGTGTGTGTCTAGAGTGTGTTAGAGAGAAAGAAATCCCACCGAGAGTTAATATTTTATATATACTCCTCTATTGGAGTGGCTTTCGAACTTCATTGTCACGCACAAGAGAGATTAGCACCGCGGAGAAGGTAAATGACCTTTGTCGGTCGCCCCATGTCATTTTTTTTTCTTCATTTGCGATCGCGAAACCGCGCGATCTGCCGGTCGTCCAGTCCCCGGAAGTTCTTTTCGACGGACGTTAAAGTTTAACCGGCGGATCGTCTAGCGAGAGTTTCCGATCGACGAGCAATATGAAGAGAAAGAAAGAGAGACACTTTGGTGTGGCGCATAAGACATATTGGTTTCATTAAGCTTCTTCGTCGAGTAGTGGTGTTTTGTTTTTTTTTTTGTGCTCCTCTGTACGTGTTCTCGTGCGTACTTTTTAATGCTCTTTCGGCGAAATATACGAAAGATTTTTTTTTCACGTTAGACGACCTCAGAGTAGGCGAGATTACCCGCTGAATTTAAGCATATTACTAAGCGGAGGAAAAGAAACTAACAAGGATTTCCTTAGTAGCGGCGAGCGAACAGGAATTAGCCCAGCACTGAATCCCGCGGTTCTGCCGTTGGGAAATGTAGTGTTTAGGAGGGTCAATTTATCCCGTGACGTCGAACCGCGTCCAAGTCCATCTTGAATGGGGCCATTTACCCGTAGAGGGTGCCAGGCCCGTAGCGACCGGTACGCGTTTCGGGAGGACCTCTCCTTAGAGTCGGGTTGCTTGAGAGTGCAGCCCTAAGTGGGTGGTAAACTCCATCTAAGGCTAAATATGACCACGAGACCGATAGCGAACAAGTACCGTGAGGGAAAGTTGAAAAGAACTTTGAAGAGAGAGTTCAAGAGTACGTGAAACCGTTCAGGGGTAAACCTGAGAAACCCAAAAGATCGAATGGGGAGATTCATCGTCGACGAAGCTGGCTTCCGTTGGTGCGCAGATACCCCGCAATGGGCCTTCGTGGTTCCAGTGCGAGGGTACACCATCTTCGGCAAATGTTCCGGCTACGTAGTCGTGCACTTCTCCCTTAGTAGAACGTCGCGACCCGTTGCGTGTCGGTCTACGGCCCGAGTTGTTGACTGCCGTGTCGCTTACATGCGCACACGGGAGACGCTCGATCGCCTGGCCGGCTGCGTGACGGTACTCTGACGGTATCGGGCCGCAACCAATCCATTCTCGAATGTGTGTGCGTCAGGCCCGCCGCAAGCTCGGTTAGTTTTACCCGGAGGTACGGACCTGGTGCCGGCTCCGGGCCTAACCAGCTGTTAGCAGGCGGTGTCCTCGGACTGGCCAAGCTTCGAATTACCGGTCAGCGACGCTACTGCTTTGGGTACTCTCAGGACCCGTCTTGAAACACGGACCAAGGAGTCTAACATGTGCGCGAGTCATTGGGACATGTAAACCTAAAGGCGCAATGAAAGTGAAGGTCGTACCTTAGCGTCGACCAAGGGAGGATGGGCCGCGTTACGATGCGGCCTCGCACTCCCGGGGCGTCTCGTTCTCATTGCGAGAAGAGGCGCACCCAGAGCGTACACGTTGGGACCCGAAAGATGGTGAACTATGCCTGGTCAGGACGAAGTCAGGGGAAACCCTGATGGAGGTCCGTAGCGATTCTGACGTGCAAATCGATCGTCGGAACTGGGTATAGGGGCGAAAGACTAATCGAACCATCTAGTAGCTGGTTCCCTCCGAAGTTTCCCTCAGGATAGCTGGCACTCGCTCGTTCTCTTTTAGTGAACGTGTGCGAGTCTCATCTGGTAAAGCGAATGATTAGAGGCCTTGGGGCCGAAACGACCTCAACCTATTCTCAAACTTTAAATGGGTGAGATCTCTGGCTTGCTTGGATCAATGAAGCCACGAGATTATTTGGATCAGAGTGCCAAGTGGGCCAATTTTGGTAAGCAGAACTGGCGCTGTGGGATGAACCAAACGCAGAGTTAAGGCGCCTAAGTCGACGCTTATGGGATACCATGAAAGGCGTTGGTTGCTTAAGACAGCAGGACGGTGGCCATGGAAGTCGGAATCCGCTAAGGAGTGTGTAACAACTCACCTGCCGAAGCAACTAGCCCTGAAAATGGATGGCGCTGAAGCGTCGCGCCTATACTCCGCCGTCAGCGGCAAGTGGGGTTGACGTTAGCTTTTTTTAAAGGCGCGTCTTCCATGAAGCTCTGACGAGTAGGAGGGTCGCGGCGGTGTGCGCAGAAGGGTCTGGGCGTGAGCCTGCCTGGAGCCGCCGTCGGTGCAGATCTTGGTGGTAGTAGCAAATACTCCAGCGAGGCCCTGGAGGACTGACGTGGAGAAGGGTTTCGTGTGAACAGCCGTTGCACACGAGTCAGTCGATCCTAAGCCCTAAGAGAAATCCTATGTAGATGAGGTGTCCTAAGAGAGAGAGAAAATGTATTCTATACATAACAAACACACACCCATCGGGCGAAAGGGAATCCGGTTTCTATTCCGGAACCCGGCAGCGGAACCGCATACCATTCGGGCCCTCGTAAGAGTGTTCGTCGGGGTAACCCAAAATGACCTGGAGACGCCGTCGGGAGATCCGGGGAGAGTTTTCTTTTCTGTATAAGCGTTCGAGTTCCCTGGAAACCTCTAGCAGGGAGATAGGGTTTGGAACGCGAAGAGCACCGCAGTTGCGGCGGTGTCCGGATCTTCCCCTCGGACCTTGAAAATCCAGGAGAGGGCCACGTGGAGGTGTCGCGCCGGTTCGTACCCATATCCGCAGCAGGTCTCCAAGGTAAAGAGCCTCTAGTCGATAGATTAATGTAGGTAAGGGAAGTCGGCAAATTGGATCCGTAACTTCGGAATAAGGATTGGCTCTGAGGAGCGGGGCGTGTCGGGCTTGGTCGGGAAGCGGGTCTGGCTGACGTGCCGGGCCTGGGCGAGGTGAACACATTATTGATGGGAATCCGAGCTCGGTCCCGTGCCTTGGCCTCCCGCGGATCTTCCTTGCTGCGAGGCTTCCGTCTAGA
>CAKAJI010000771.1:0-10000 GCA_916610255.1 Lasioglossum lativentre | reverse complement strand
TCACGACACACGGTTTCGTATGCACAGTTTACCACGAATATAACGTTTAAAATCATCTAGGAACGATAGGAAAAAAGTTTACTCTTACCGCGAACCGTCTAACCGACACGGCGCGGTACTTAGCAATTTTATCGTTCCAGCGATACCTAAGCGACTCGCCGGAAGTTAACTCGGTAAATACGCGTCCGAGAGAACTGGCGTCACGACACACGGTTTCGTATGCACAGTTTACCACGAATATAACGTTTAAAATCATCTAGGAACGATAGGAAAAAAGTTTACTCTTACCGCGAACCGTCTAACCGACACGGCGCGGTACTTAGCAATTTTATCGTTCCAGCGATACCTAAGCGACTCGCCGGAAGTTAACTCGCTTATAACTCGGTAAATACGCGTCCGAGAGAACTGGCGTCACGACACACGGTTTCGTATGCACAGTTTACCACGAATATAACGTTTAAAATCATCTAGGAACGATAGGAAAAAAGTTTACTCTTACCGCGAACCGTCTAACCGACACGGCGCGGTACTTAGCAATTTTATCGTTCCAGCGATACCTAAGCGACTCGCCGGAAGTTAACTCGGTAAATACGCGTCCGAGAGAACTGGCGTCACGACACACGGTTTCGTATGCACAGTTTACCACGAATATATCGTTTAAAATCATCTAGGAACGATAGGAAAAAAGTTTACTCTTACCGCGAACCGTCTAACCGACACGGCGCGGTACTTAGCAATTTTATCGTTCCAGCGATACCTAAGCGACTCGCCGGAAGTTAACTCGGTAAATACGCGTCCGAGAGAACTGGCGTCACGACACACGGTTTCGTATGCACAGTTTACCACGAATATAACGTTTAAAATCATCTAGGAACGATAGGAAAAAAGTTTACTCTTACCGCGAACCGTCTAACCGACACGGCGCGGTACTTAGCAATTTTATCGTTCCAGCGATACCTAAGCGACTCGCCGGAAGTTAACTCGGTAAATACGCGTCCGAGAGAACTGGCGTCACGACACACGGTTTCGTATGCACAGTTTACCACGAATATAACGTTTAAAATCATCTAGGAACGATAGGAAAAAAGTTTACTCTTACCGCGAACCGTCTAACCGACACGGCGCGGTACTTAGCAATTTTATCGTTCCAGCGATACCTAAGCGACTCGCCGGAAGTTAACTCGGTAAATACGCGTCCGAGAGAACTGGCGTCACGACACACGGTTTCGTATGCACAGTTTACCACGAATATAACGTTTAAAATCATCTAGGAACGATAGGAAAAAAGTTTACTCTTACCGCGAACCGTCTAACCGACACGGCGCGGTACTTAGCAATTTTATCGTTCCAGCGATACCTAAGCGACTCGCCGGAAGTTAACTCGCTTATAACTCGGTAAATACGCGTCCGAGAGAACTGGCGTCACGACACACGGTTTCGTATGCACAGTTTACCACGAATATAACGTTTAAAATCATCTAGGAACGATAGGAAAAAAGTTTACTCTTACCGCGAACCGTCTAACCGACACGGCGCGGTACTTAGCAATTTTATCGTTCCAGCGATACCTAAGCGACTCGCCGGAAGTTAACTCGGTAAATACGCGTCCGAGAGAACTGGCGTCACGACACACGGTTTCGTATGCACAGTTTACCACGAATATATCGTTTAAAATCATCTAGGAACGATAGGAAAAAAGTTTACTCTTACCGCGAACCGTCTAACCGACACGGCGCGGTACTTAGCAATTTTATCGTTCCAGCGATACCTAAGCGACTCGCCGGAAGTTAACTCGGTAAATACGCGTCCGAGAGAACTGGCGTCACGACACACGGTTTCGTATGCACAGTTTACCACGAATATAACGTTTAAAATCATCTAGGAACGATAGGAAAAAAGTTTACTCTTACCGCGAACCGTCTAACCGACACGGCGCGGTACTTAGCAATTTTATCGTTCCAGCGATACCTAAGCGACTCGCCGGAAGTTAACTCGCTTATAACTCGGTAAATACGCGTCCGAGAGAACTGGCGTCACGACACACGGTTTCGTATGCACAGTTTACCACGAATATAACGTTTAAAATCATCTAGGAACGATAGGAAAAAAGTTTACTCTTACCGCGAACCGTCTAACCGACACGGCGCGGTACTTAGCAATTTTATCGTTCCAGCGATACCTAAGCGACTCGCCGGAAGTTAACTCGGTAAATACGCGTCCGAGAGAACTGGCGTCACGACACACGGTTTCGTATGCACAGTTTACCACGAATATATCGTTTAAAATCATCTAGGAACGATAGGAAAAAAGTTTACTCTTACCGCGAACCGTCTAACCGACACGGCGCGGTACTTAGCAATTTTATCGTTCCAGCGATACCTAAGCGACTCGCCGGAAGTTAACTCGGTAAATACGCGTCCGAGAGAACTGGCGTCACGACACACGGTTTCGTATGCACAGTTTACCACGAATATAACGTTTAAAATCATCTAGGAACGATAGGAAAAAAGTTTACTCTTACCGCGAACCGTCTAACCGACACGGCGCGGTACTTAGCAATTTTATCGTTCCAGCGATACCTAAGCGACTCGCCGGAAGTTAACTCGGTAAATACGCGTCCGAGAGAACTGGCGTCACGACACACGGTTTCGTATGCACAGTTTACCACGAATATAACGTTTAAAATCATCTAGGAACGATAGGAAAAAAGTTTACTCTTACCGCGAACCGTCTAACCGACACGGCGCGGTACTTAGCAATTTTATCGTTCCAGCGATACCTAAGCGACTCGCCGGAAGTTAACTCGCTTATAACTCGGTAAATACGCGTCCGAGAGAACTGGCGTCACGACACACGGTTTCGTATGCACAGTTTACCACGAATATAACGTTTAAAATCATCTAGGAACGATAGGAAAAAAGTTTACTCTTACCGCGAACCGTCTAACCGACACGGCGCGGTACTTAGCAATTTTATCGTTCCAGCGATACCTAAGCGACTCGCCGGAAGTTAACTCGCTTATAACTCGGTAAATACGCGTCCGAGAGAACTGGCGTCACGACACACGGTTTCGTATGCACAGTTTACCACGAATATAACGTTTAAAATCATCTAGGAACGATAGGAAAAAAGTTTACTCTTACCGTGAACCGTCTAACCGACACGGCGCGGTACTTAGCAATTTTATCGTTCCAGCGATACCTAAGCGACTCGCCGGAAGTTAACTCGGTAAATACGCGTCCGAGAGAACTGGCGTCACGACACACGGTTTCGTATGCACAGTTTACCACGAATATAACGTTTAAAATCATCTAGGAACGATAGGAAAAAAGTTTACTCTTACCGCGAACCGTCTAACCGACACGGCGCGGTACTTAGCAATTTTATCGTTCCAGCGATACCTAAGCGACTCGCCGGAAGTTAACTCGGTAAATACGCGTCCGAGAGAACTGGCGTCACGACACACGGTTTCGTATGCACAGTTTACCACGAATATAACGTTTAAAATCATCTAGGAACGATAGGAAAAAAGTTTACTCTTACCGCGAACCGTCTAACCGACACGGCGCGGTACTTAGCAATTTTATCGTTCCAGCGATACCTAAGCGACTCGCCGGAAGTTAACTCGCTTATAACTCGGTAAATACGCGTCCGAGAGAACTGGCGTCACGACACACGGTTTCGTATGCACAGTTTACCACGAATATAACGTTTAAAATCATCTAGGAACGATAGGAAAAAAGTTTACTCTTACCGCGAACCGTCTAACCGACACGGCGCGGTACTTAGCAATTTTATCGTTCCAGCGATACCTAAGCGACTCGCCGGAAGTTAACTCGGTAAATACGCGTCCGAGAGAACTGGCGTCACGACACACGGTTTCGTATGCACAGTTTACCACGAATATAACGTTTAAAATCATCTAGGAACGATAGGAAAAAAGTTTACTCTTACCGCGAACCGTCTAACCGACACGGCGCGGTACTTAGCAATTTTATCGTTCCAGCGATACCTAAGCGACTCGCCGGAAGTTAACTCGGTAAATACGCGTCCGAGAGAACTGGCGTCACGACACACGGTTTCGTATGCACAGTTTACCACGAATATAACGTTTAAAATCATCTAGGAACGATAGGAAAAAAGTTTACTCTTACCGCGAACCGTCTAACCGACACGGCGCGGTACTTAGCAATTTTATCGTTCCAGCGATACCTAAGCGACTCGCCGGAAGTTAACTCGGTAAATACGCGTCCGAGAGAACTGGCGTCACGACACACGGTTTCGTATGCACAGTTTACCACGAATATAACGTTTAAAATCATCTAGGAACGATAGGAAAAAAGTTTACTCTTACCGCGAACCGTCTAACCGACACGGCGCGGTACTTAGCAATTTTATCGTTCCAGCGATACCTAAGCGACTCGCCGGAAGTTAACTCGGTAAATACGCGTCCGAGAGAACTGGCGTCACGACACACGGTTTCGTATGCACAGTTTACCACGAATATAACGTTTAAAATCATCTAGGAACGATAGGAAAAAAGTTTACTCTTACCGCGAACCGTCTAACCGACACGGCGCGGTACTTAGCAATTTTATCGTTCCAGCTATACCTAAGCGACTCGCCGGAAGTTAACTCGGTAAATACGCGTCCGAGAGAACTGGCGTCACGACACACGGTTTCGTATGCACAGTTTACCACGAATATAACGTTTAAAATCATCTAGGAACGATAGGAAAAAAGTTTACTCTTACCGCGAACCGTCTAACCGACACGGCGCGGTACTTAGCAATTTTATCGTTCCAGCGATACCTAAGCGACTCGCCGGAAGTTAACTCGCTTATAACTCGGTAAATACGCGTCCGAGAGAACTGGCGTCACGACACACGGTTTCGTATGCACAGTTTACCACGAATATAACGTTTAAAATCATCTAGGAACGATAGGAAAAAAGTTTACTCTTACCGCGAACCGTCTAACCGACACGGCGCGGTACTTAGCAATTTTATCGTTCCAGCGATACCTAAGCGACTCGCCGGAAGTTAACTCGGTAAATACGCGTCCGAGAGAACTGGCGTCACGACACACGGTTTCGTATGCACAGTTTACCACGAATATATCGTTTAAAATCATCTAGGAACGATAGGAAAAAAGTTTACTCTTACCGCGAACCGTCTAACCGACACGGCGCGGTACTTAGCAATTTTATCGTTCCAGCGATACCTAAGCGACTCGCCGGAAGTTAACTCGGTAAATACGCGTCCGAGAGAACTGGCGTCACGACACACGGTTTCGTATGCACAGTTTACCACGAATATAACGTTTAAAATCATCTAGGAACGATAGGAAAAAAGTTTACTCTTACCGCGAACCGTCTAACCGACACGGCGCGGTACTTAGCAATTTTATCGTTCCAGCGATACCTAAGCGACTCGCCGGAAGTTAACTCGGTAAATACGCGTCCGAGAGAACTGGCGTCACGACACACGGTTTCGTATGCACAGTTTACCACGAATATAACGTTTAAAATCATCTAGGAACGATAGGAAAAAAGTTTACTCTTACCGCGAACCGTCTAACCGACACGGCGCGGTACTTAGCAATTTTATCGTTCCAGCGATACCTAAGCGACTCGCCGGAAGTTAACTCGCTTATAACTCGGTAAATACGCGTCCGAGAGAACTGGCGTCACGACACACGGTTTCGTATGCACAGTTTACCACGAATATAACGTTTAAAATCATCTAGGAACGATAGGAAAAAAGTTTACTCTTACCGCGAACCGTCTAACCGACACGGCGCGGTACTTAGCAATTTTATCGTTCCAGCGATACCTAAGCGACTCGCCGGAAGTTAACTCGCTTATAACTCGGTAAATACGCGTCCGAGAGAACTGGCGTCACGACACACGGTTTCGTATGCACAGTTTACCACGAATATAACGTTTAAAATCATCTAGGAACGATAGGAAAAAAGTTTACTCTTACCGTGAACCGTCTAACCGACACGGCGCGGTACTTAGCAATTTTATCGTTCCAGCGATACCTAAGCGACTCGCCGGAAGTTAACTCGGTAAATACGCGTCCGAGAGAACTGGCGTCACGACACACGGTTTCGTATGCACAGTTTACCACGAATATAACGTTTAAAATCATCTAGGAACGATAGGAAAAAAGTTTACTCTTACCGCGAACCGTCTAACCGACACGGCGCGGTACTTAGCAATTTTATCGTTCCAGCGATACCTAAGCGACTCGCCGGAAGTTAACTCGGTAAATACGCGTCCGAGAGAACTGGCGTCACGACACACGGTTTCGTATGCACAGTTTACCACGAATATAACGTTTAAAATCATCTAGGAACGATAGGAAAAAAGTTTACTCTTACCGCGAACCGTCTAACCGACACGGCGCGGTACTTAGCAATTTTATCGTTCCAGCGATACCTAAGCGACTCGCCGGAAGTTAACTCGCTTATAACTCGGTAAATACGCGTCCGAGAGAACTGGCGTCACGACACACGGTTTCGTATGCACAGTTTACCACGAATATAACGTTTAAAATCATCTCGGAACGATAGGAAAAAAGTTTACTCTTACCGCGAACCGTCTAACCGACACGGCGCGGTACTTAGCAATTTTATCGTTCCAGCGATACCTAAGCGACTCGCCGGAAGTTAACTCGGTAAATACGCGTCCGAGAGAACTGGCGTCACGACACACGGTTTCGTATGCACAGTTTACCACGAATATAACGTTTAAAATCATCTAGGAACGATAGGAAAAAAGTTTACTCTTACCGCGAACCGTCTAACCGACACGGCGCGGTACTTAGCAATTTTATCGTTCCAGCGATACCTAAGCGACTCGCCGGAAGTTAACTCGGTAAATACGCGTCCGAGAGAACTGGCGTCACGACACACGGTTTCGTATGCACAGTTTACCACGAATATAACGTTTAAAATCATCTAGGAACGATAGGAAAAAAGTTTACTCTTACCGCGAACCGTCTAACCGACACGGCGCGGTACTTAGCAATTTTATCGTTCCAGCGATACCTAAGCGACTCGCCGGAAGTTAACTCGGTAAATACGCGTCCGAGAGAACTGGCGTCACGACACACGGTTTCGTATGCACAGTTTACCACGAATATAACGTTTAAAATCATCTAGGAACGATAGGAAAAAAGTTTACTCTTACCGCGAACCGTCTAACCGACACGGCGCGGTACTTAGCAATTTTATCGTTCCAGCGATACCTAAGCGACTCGCCGGAAGTTAACTCGGTAAATACGCGTCCGAGAGAACTGGCGTCACGACACACGGTTTCGTATGCACAGTTTACCACGAATATAACGTTTAAAATCATCTAGGAACGATAGGAAAAAAGTTTACTCTTACCGCGAACCGTCTAACCGACACGGCGCGGTACTTAGCAATTTTATCGTTCCAGCGATACCTAAGCGACTCGCCGGAAGTTAACTCGCTTATAACTCGGTAAATACGCGTCCGAGAGAACTGGCGTCACGACACACGGTTTCGTATGCACAGTTTACCACGAATATAACGTTTAAAATCATCTAGGAACGATAGGAAAAAAGTTTACTCTTACCGCGAACCGTCTAACCGACACGGCGCGGTACTTAGCAATTTTATCGTTCCAGCGATACCTAAGCGACTCGCCGGAAGTTAACTCGGTAAATACGCGTCCGAGAGAACTGGCGTCACGACACACGGTTTCGTATGCACAGTTTACCACGAATATAACGTTTAAAATCATCTAGGAACGATAGGAAAAAAGTTTACTCTTACCGCGAACCGTCTAACCGACACGGCGCGGTACTTAGCAATTTTATCGTTCCAGCGATACCTAAGCGACTCGCCGGAAGTTAACTCGCTTATAACTCGGTAAATACGCGTCCGAGAGAACTGGCGTCACGACACACGGTTTCGTATGCACAGTTTACCACGAATATAACGTTTAAAATCATCTAGGAACGATAGGAAAAAAGTTTACTCTTACCGCGAACCGTCTAACCGACACGGCGCGGTACTTAGCAATTTTATCGTTCCAGCGATACCTAAGCGACTCGCCGGAAGTTAACTCGCTTATAACTCGGTAAATACGCGTCCGAGAGAACTGGCGTCACGACACACGGTTTCGTATGCACAGTTTACCACGAATATAACGTTTAAAATCATCTAGGAACGATAGGAAAAAAGTTTACTCTTACCGCGAACCGTCTAACCGACACGGCGCGGTACTTAGCAATTTTATCGTTCCAGCGATACCTAAGCGACTCGCCGGAAGTTAACTCGGTAAATACGCGTCCGAGAGAACTGGCGTCACGACACACGGTTTCGTATGCACAGTTTACCACGAATATAACGTTTAAAATCATCTAGGAACGATAGGAAAAAAGTTTACTCTTACCGCGAACCGTCTAACCGACACGGCGCGGTACTTAGCAATTTTATCGTTCCAGCGATACCAAAGCGACTCGCCGGAAGTTAACTCGGTAAATACGCGTCCGAGAGAACTGGCGTCACGACACACGGTTTCGTATGCACAGTTTACCACGAATATAACGTTTAAAATCATCTAGGAACGATAGGAAAAAAGTTTACTCTTACCGCGAACCGTCTAACCGACACGGCGCGGGTACTTAGCAATTTTATCGTTCCAGCGATACCTAAGCGACTCGCCGGAAGTTAACTCGCTTATAACTCGGTAAATACGCGTCCGAGAGAACTGGCGTCACGACACACGGTTTCGTATGCACAGTTTACCACGAATATAACGTTTAAAATCATCTAGGAACGATAGGAAAAAAGTTTACTCTTACCGCGAACCGTCTAACCGACACGGCGCGGTACTTAGCAATTTTATCGTTCCAGCGATACCTAAGCGACTCGCCGGAAGTTAACTCGGTAAATACGCGTCCGAGAGAACTGGCGTCACGACACACGGTTTCGTATGCACAGTTTACCACGAATATAACGTTTAAAATCATCTAGGAACGATAGGAAAAAAGTTTACTCTTACCGCGAACCGTCTAACCGACACGGCGCGGTACTTAGCAATTTTATCGTTCCAGCGATACCTAAGCGACTCGCCGGAAGTTAACTCGCTTATAACTCGGTAAATACGCGTCCGAGAGAACTGGCGTCACGACACACGGTTTCGTATGCACAGTTTACCACGAATATAACGTTTAAAATCATCTAGGAACGATAGGAAAAAAAGTTTACTCTTACCGCGAACCGTCAAACCGACACGGCGCGGTACTTAGCAATTTTATCGTTCCAGCGATACCTAAGCGACTCGCCGGAAGTTAACTCGGTAAATACGCGTCCGAGAGAACTGGCGTCACGACACACGGTTTCGTATGGCACAGTTTACCACGAATATAACGTTTAAAAATCATCTAGGAACGATAGGAAAAAAGTTTACTCTTACCGCGACCGGTCTAACCGACACGGCGCGGTACTTAGCAATTTTATCGTTCCAGCGATACCTAAGCGACTCGCCGGAAGTTAACTCGGTAAATACGCGTCCGAGAGAACTGGCGTCACGACACACGGTTTCGTATGCACAGTTTTACCCACGAATATAACGTTTAAAATCATCTAGGAACGATAGGAAAAAAAGTTTACTCTTACCGCGAACCGTCTAACCGACACGGCGCGGTACTTAGCAATTTTTATCGTTCCAGCGATAACCTAAGCGACTCGCCGGAAGTTAACTCGCTTATAACTCGGTAAATACGCGTCCGAGAGAACTGGCGTCACGACACACGGTTTTCGTATGCACAGTTTACCACGAATATAACGTTTAAAAATCATCTAGGAACGATAGGAAAAAATTTTTACTCTTACCCGCGAACCGTCTAACCGACACGGCGCGGTACTTAGCAATTTTATCGTTCAAGCGATACCTAAGCGACTCGCCGGAAGTTAACTCGGTAAATACGCGTCCGAGAGAACTGGCGTCACGACACAC